>MJUU01037882.1:70709-158609 GCA_002080025.1 Modiolus philippinarum
TTTTTAGCATATCAGGAAATATACCAATATCTATTATTCTATTAAAAATATATGTTAATGATGATACAATAATAGGGGCACATAGTTTGAGTATCCTTGGACCTATATTGTCTGTTCCTGCAGATTTATTTACATCAAGTTTATTAAGACTTGTGAGTAGATCATGTATCTTAACAGGTGGAATTGAAAATTGAGCATCTGGTGTCCTCTTTTATACAAAGTGCATCAAATTGTTTAAATCTATTTGACTGTTTTTGCTTTTGCTTGTTTTTCTAAGATTTTCTACAAAAAAAAAAATAAAACGTGTCCACTACTAATCAAAGCAGACTTGACACAGCTCACCAAGAGAAAGGACATTACAATACAATTCACAAAGAAATGTGCGAAAAAACATACCATTAGTATTCACAACAAAATATAACCCGGCTCTTCAACAACTAAGAAGGGCTTTGAATAAACATTGGAAATTCGTACAAGATGATGAGGAAGCAAACAGCATTTTTCATAGGCCGCCTATTATTGCATATCAAAAACACAAGAACATAAAAGATCACTTAACGTCTGCTTTATTGAAATAAACCATAAGACACAGAAGAATAAAACATGCATAAGTGGCAAAACACTGACGGAAAAAAATACATATCCTTATTAGAGAGAAACTACCGGTGTCGTGCCCCTGTCGTTATACATACTTAGCGGCAACTGATTTCAGTAATCAATAATTACTATCTCCATACAGGCTTGGGGTACCTGATGATGGATTAGCCTTGGTTACCATGTGTACTTATCTGTTTTTCAAAAAAAAATATACAAACGGTATATTTACCCTAAAATTGTAGTAGCCTAAACCGAAACACCGGAGGATATAAATCTATGTTATAATTTTATACTAATATGTTTAAGATTATATAAAATTAGTAATTCATTTTCCTTTCAATATTTACACATATTTAAAAATTATAGATACATAAATAACATAATTGATTAATTTATTATATGAATGAAAACTGGGTGAACTGTTTTAAGTGTGTTTGGATTGGTAATGGACACGTCCAATTATATAACACTGTCTCAGTGGAAGATGTCTTTGGATATTTGGTTGTCTTCTTCTGTCCACTCCATACACCTGCAGTCACTATTCTTCAGCAGTCTTTTTTTTTACTTTTGATCCTTCACAACAATCTATTTTTTTCGTCCTATTTTAAAAGCATCCTTTTTTTTCTTACTTGCCCTAGAACAAATTATTTTTTTTCCCACTTTCAAGAAGCAAACTTTTTATTTCAAAAAAATCCATAGCCCCCCAGAAAATCAAATGGTTGCTGCCTAAATCTTAATACTGTGCGCCTTGAACCAATTTCCCAATAACAAATCAACCCGTTCAGTCCGCAAACCAGGAACTTAACCCTCACTTATACTGTAAACAAGTAAGCCCTTATTATGCATATAGCAATCATGTATAATATGATTATGTTTGTTTGCGCAAATATATATCTGATGATTTACTTTTGGATTGAGGCTTTCCATTTTGTTTGATTTAAATGCTGTTGATGAAAACTCACCCCTTTTAACACGTGTACAGTATAAACAATGTAAAGAAGTTTACCGTTTGTTATGCAACTTAGCTGTAGACTTAGCAGATTATCATCTTCCAGTATTGTCATTATATACTAACGCTAAATGAACTAAACATGCTGCAAATTTCAGAAATCTTAAAATAAAGAAAGACCGAGGAATGCTTTGAATCACGGGGTGCTGAGTTCAACTGATCATGTTGGAGAATAGTTTAGAGTATAAATAGTTTGTTGCAGAAGATAGATATAAAAAAGAATCTTTGCGAATGTACTATGTCAAAGTATCAAAGTACTGTTCCTTATTACTACGAGCAAGCCAGATGATCTTTCTTAAATATCCGTATCCCAGATGACATCAGATTTTTTCGAGTTTAATTGTTGTTTCCGAAATCGGATTTGACATTACTACCCGATTTTACATGCTCAACACTGCGGATGTCTTACAAGAAGCAGGCGATGCTGCTTACTCTACCGATGCACCTGAACCATGGATTGTTTTAGTCTGTGTGTGTGTGTTTCTTTATTTTTCTTTTCTGTGTCGTACTCGTATTTTGTATTTCCTTTCTTTGTTTTGATTTTTCAATGTTTCCATTGTCCTGTAGTTATTCGTTTTAGATTGATGGTTTCAAAGTCAAAATCAAAAAGCTTTAATTAAAGTCGATAAGTTTTAAAATATGGAGCCTTCCCACTTACTGTAACGCCTGGTATAATTAAATTTCAATTGTTCATAATTATACACTAGAAAGAAATGTGCATGTATTTTACAGAGGTCGTACAGTACATGGGTTTAGCTTCTCTTTAGCTGACTTCAAAACGAAGATCACGATTCTTAAATCCGATTTTATTTGCAATAAAAAATAAAAGGATATGAAAGAGTGAAATCCATTGCTTAATGTCGAACAACGATACATCCATGTAATCTATCGCCCATGATCGTCAACAAACAAAAAAAAAATAATGGTCAAAGTATTCTAACAATCCCTGTCATCCGTTGCTTGACAAAAAGACCAACAGAAGACAATTAGAGTAAATAAACAACCAAATCACACATATCGAGTCAATTGCGAGAAAACTTATTATAGAACCATGGGATGTGGATACTATAAACAGGTGATTACCACTTGGAAAGTATAAAAATACAAAAATATGAAAGATTGATAGTGTATCCATATGAGAAATTCTTTCAAGAACAAATACACAATATCTGAAATATATAAAGAACATACATCTTTCCCTCTATCAAGGAAAATCCGTTTATGGACTTCATGCTGCAGTAAAGACAAACTCAGGTCTTGAATAAATAGTGAAAGGATATGGAGTAAATTTGCGTTATCTGAATCTCTTGAATTTCGTTCAAACGAATTGAGCAAAGCTCTGTCCTAAGCTGCTTTTAAAGTAAGTGAGAACCAAACCGTCAGTCCAAAACGAACAATCCAAGGACAATGACAACGTCGGAAAAACAAAGAAACAAAAACATAACATGAGCACGGCACAAAAAAGAAAATGAAGACACGCACATATACAAAAATGAACAACACGGACCCAATAAAAAACCATGGGTGAGATCAGGTGCACAGGATTAAATCCTGTTGGTTATTTGATCTGCTTTTCACATCTTTTGATCATTGATTTCCAAAGGTTTTACTTGATCTGCACTGACGTTGGCATCATGATCAGTTAAAAAGTTGAAATCTGCGAAACCTGAATTTACATGTGATATTTAGCAATTAGTCAAGTTTCTAAGACAGATGATGTGCCTGTTACCCCAATATAGTTAATCAATTCTAAAGTATTTACATAAAGGGGTATCCTTAATTGTTACAATAACAGCTTTATCTCGTGGTGGTCCAGTTCTTGGACACAAATTAACGTGACTAAAATCAAACAGGATCGCTAGCAAATCAAATTCAACTTTTATTATTAACTATTACGAATAAAAATAGCTTACATGCTGCGCAAAAAGTATAATAATCGTTAAATATGCAAATCATAGGAGTTTAAATGCTTATTATATGCTTAAAACATACCCCTCAACTCGGATGTTAAAAAAAACAGACAGGCTCAAACAAACATTATGCACCTTAGTTTTCAATCTGATTGTACTATTTTATTTCAAGAGTTTCAATGTGAATTGGATTATATGAGACTTGAATATATGTATGCTTCTCATCCTTCTTCAGCAACATAAATGGGTAGTTACTGGTCACCAATCTTTTTTGGTAATTTTTGCCCTTAGTGTCCACGACATTTAACATTATTCTTAACTCTTCTTATATTGAAATGAAAATAGATATCAATTATGAAAGAATTGAGATGATATTTAAACACTTTGACAAATGATATCAATTTGATATTTAATTTTTATTGTAGTTTTCATCGAGAAAAGCATCAAAATAATCATTGAAGGGATATGAGTGAATGCACATCAGACAAAGTCTCCATAAATGCATGAAATACTTCTAACTAGATTTCGTATAACAACGTCATCAATTATGAAAGAAGAGCATGATATTGTGCAATGTCAAATACTCCCAATATGAAAAATTGTTTTTATATCTTAGTTACGGTATTAAAGCCACTTAAAATCAATATCTAGTTCGTCGGATTCGCCGCGTAGTAGTATATGGGGACAGTTCACCGCGCATTTGTGGTGGTGGAAGTGGTGGATGTGGTGGAAGTGACGTCACCGGAAGTGACGTAGACAGGAAGTCATGGGTATCTCCAAAAGTTATGTCCCTTTGACGAACGCGGACCTGATAGAAGACACCTAGCAACCAACAAAGTGCTTAACAACCATTTGAATGGCCCCGATGAACGCGGACGTGATAGAAGACACCCAAAAAACGCGAGAACTCGCAAGAGTTATGTCCCTTGATGAACGCAGACGTGATAGAAGACACCCTAAGAAATACAATGATAACGATAACTTCCGAAAACATCCGAAAGACCATGTCCGAGTCGCTCCGAAAATACCCGGTTTCCGGTCTATACCTGGGGCTATGCCCCACTTCCGGTCCCGCATGTACATAAAAGTAAGGTCATACAACACCCTTCCAGGTTCTTGCACTCTTTTAACACGGCATTTCCGGTCAAAATGGCTACTTACAGTAGATACACGCCCACTTCCGGTCGCGCATGCGTTATGGACTAAGGTCATACAACACCCCTGCGGGGTCACGTGTTGTTCCAACACGCCATTTCCGGTCAATATGGCCGACTAGGGCCTCAAAAAGGGCTACTTCCAGTTGCGCATGCGCAATGTTGACATGTCATACATCCGATCACGTGACTTCCGCTTCCGGTCACGTGACTTCCTGTCTACGTCACATCCGGTGACGTCACTTCCACCACATCCACCACCACAAATGCGCGGTGAACTGTCCCCATATACTACTCCGCGTGTATTTCGGAAACAGGAAGAAAAAAAATATTTTTTTTTCAGCCGCGTCAAATCCGGAACCGACCGCGTCCGAACCCAAATTTAGAGAAAAAAAAATTGTCACTTGTGCGTTTGATAGACATATACCGTAAAGCAGAAAACTGTGAACTCGGGCCTGAACGTTACGATCGGTCATTACTTGCAAATCCTACTAATGTTTCTGTGCATTTTGCTTTTGAACGTCACTGTTTCGTAAATCTTTTATGACGTCAGAAAATTTCTGCGAACTTGAGCTTTAATGTTTTGTAATTCATTTATGACGTCGCAAAATTCCCGCGAATTTCTTTCCGTAACACAGACCGACGTTAGCATGGTAAGGGGCAGTTCTAACACACACAGAATAAATAAGGCCACATTCTAATTAAAGACTGCGTGAACCACTTCATTAAATAGGTTTCCACGGATTCTGATATTATATTTAATTAAATTTACAATTTCAAAGAAAACATTTTAATTAGAATTCAAACTTATGTACAAAATCTGAATACAGTTAAAGTTAAATGGATTATGTAAGTGTCCTTTTAGTTATTACACCCTTTTTTTATTTCCTCATTAATCCCGCCTACAGAAATTGATAAAATCAAAGAAAATGAAATAAAATTCATTTCGCAAAACGACGACTGAATGAATTCTAACGTGTTTATATTCGTTAAATATTGCAATTAGTCTTAAATTCCCCCTTACGAGTTTTATCCTATTTTTGCACCGCAATACCATATTTGTATGAATATGTAATAACGTAAGGATAAATATCCCGGTAAAGTTCGGAAATTTTACATTTTGAAAGTGTTTACCAAGGCATGGGCTGTTAGATTTTGGAATGAGCTTGGAGCTTGGATTTTCACACGAGACAGATTCTTATTACTTTTTTTTTTTTCAAGGCTTACTTTTTCTTATGGACATTGTGCATTATTTTTTAACGCAAAACTGAAGGCCAGATTTTTTTTCTGCAGACGGAACATTGAAATAATTGTTTTTTCAATTCCAGTCCCCTTTTGAAAATTAAATGGTCCGTTCCTTTAAAACGTCTTGTCTTTAAATGAATTCGTATAATTGTTAGTCGTTGTATTTTTATACAAATGTATATGAATCCACAAAAACATGTCTAATTGTAATACCTTTGTTTTCTTTTCATGAATTCGAATACATCGTGAGTCTTTTTATATCTTACTGACATATAGATGAAAAAACGAAAACAACCGGGATGCAGTTTTATTGTGTATCTATGTTTGTCCTTTGTATGTAGAAAGGAATCTTATCCACTAATATTGTCATTTACGAAATTTCCATGTCCAAAGAATAGCGAATTTCGATTGATGCCAATCTTCTATTGCAGCTGTGCTTTCTTGAAAGTAAGTGAGATCGTGGGTAAAGTACAGATCGTGCCTGCATGTTAAATTTTTCCGAAGAATGGCATCCGCCGTTATATCAGCACAAAAAGTGGCGATTTTGGCATTGAATCATAATAATATGGGACTGACTGGGGCGACATGTCTGTCTTTGCATGAACTACGAAAGCGTATTGATGCCACATAAAGAAAAAAAAATATCTCGCAATTATGAGTGAATTACCTCAAGATTATGACTTATCATCTCATTATTAAGAAATAATATCTAATAATTATGAGAAAATTATTTCATAATTATGAGATATTTTCTCATAATTACGAGATATTTTTCTTCGCGTGGCACCAATACGCTTCTGTTATGTGCTAGCACAAATAAGGTCTGTTCCGCGTACTTGTATGATATAGTACAAAGCAGAACTCCATAAATATCAAACCCATACTTTTTAATTCTTCTCAATATAAAGCAGAAATATTAGTCTTTTGGTGTAAAACAACAAATCTCCCGTCACAGAAAAAATAACGAATTATTCACCAGCTGATCCAGTCATAAAAAAAAACTAAGGTTGCAATCCGTTTTTTTTTTACATTTTTGTCTAAATTCTGCGCGAAATATAAGAAGTTTAAAGGAAAAAGTATAGGGGGTCAAATTCCTGGAATCCTCCCTCAAGATACGCCAATGAAATTATTTTTCAAAAGTTACTGTTTAGAAAGCAATTCATGTCGTCAAATACAAGAGACCGATATTTTGACTCCCCTTTTCATGTATTGCGACTTGCTTGTATAAATAAGAAAAGTATCCCAAAATATATATGTATTTAACAACAACAACAAATAAATAAATGAAATAAAATAAAATCAATAGATGATTATCTATCCAGAAAAAAAGATAGATAGACAAATGAATTAATTCATTAAAGACATTTAGTTGTTTTATCGGGAATTCCAACAAATTAAGGATATTTGCGCAACTCAGTGTAGTTTGCCCTTTTTCTGGAAGGGGAATTATTTTGAAAAAAAAAATTCTGTTACCGTCATTTTCAATAAAATTATCTTGTCAAAAGTAATAACCGTCTATTCCGGGATTTTACGTTGAATATTATCGTCATTTGCCTCCAATACAAAATGATTGGATATGAAATCTATGCGAAAACGTCACGTTATGCATTGTAACGTCGACATACAACCTTACGTTTAGCATTTTTTACACCTCTTGCAAAAGTTTGCGCTTACATAGAGAAAAAAGATGCTCCATGACATATGGTTTTCTATACATCAATGGATTCGCAATTTCGTCCTCTTCTTCGTGTTAGTTTTTGGACAGTTTGTAATCGCTGCATTTGTAGATATATCGAAAAACGTAACATTTTCAGGTGTGAAACTGGTATTTTTACATTATGTCTTTGTAAAAATGTACCCCAAAGATCACGTTTTCAATGTCAAATATCTTTCATAAGTGATCCATGACCCTTATTAAAAAGTTGATATTCCGATGTAAGTCATTAAGATCTACTTGTGTGCAAATTTTCGCGAGAAAGTAAGACATAGCCATTTAGTAACGTCTCACCTTAAGCCAGTTACTGGACAACAAATTGATGTCACACAGTCCACTAACCAGAACATAAAATGGTACTTTTCATTTCTACATGTAAGTCTATACCCTACAAAAACAATAACGTAAGTGTATACAGTGATTACCATTTCATGCTCAATTTTTGTAATATAATATGTCAAATGATTTACGAAACAGCAGTCTGGATGTGTTTATACGATTATCATCGTTGGGTATTGTTACTATTTTACATAGAAACAACTAATGGATTTGCTTTATGTAAACTTAAAAGTGATAAAGATTTCTGCTCCAATCCTAAGTACTGAAAACATGGAATAAAAATGATTCTTTATGATTGATTATCATTAATGATCAACATCAACTTTAACATTTAGTATTTAACTATCAAGAAAGCGGCAATTTATCGAGTTTAATAAATGTCTTAAAGTCACTGGTTTTCTAGTCACCGCTTAAATAGAAACAACACAATAGCGTCGCATATGTTGTTTTTATACCCCGCCACACGACGTGGCGAGGTATTATGTGATACCCTCAGTCGTATGTCCGTCCGTCCGTCCGTTCCCCGAAAGTTTCCGACTGATAACTTGTGAATGAAATAACACAAGGTCTTCAAACTTGGTATGCAAGTTGAGTACCAATAAACTCAGGTCAAGTTCGATTTTGGGTTCAGAGATCCAAGGGGTTCTGGAGTTATGCCCCTTGAAACTTTGAAATTTTGGGAATTTTGGGGTTTCCGACTGATAACTTGTAAATGAAATAACACAAGGTCTTCAAACTTAGTATGTAAGTTGTTTACTACAAAACTCAGGTCAAGTTCGATTTTGAGTTCAGGTGTCCAAGGGGTTCTGGAGTTATGCCCCTTGAAACTTTGAAATTTGCAAATTTTAGTGTTTTGTACTCCTAATTTGTGAATGAAATAACATACTGTCTTCAAACATGGTATGTAAATTGTTTACTACAAAACACAGGCCAAGTCTATTTTTGGGTTCAGCGGTACACATCGTTGTGGAGCTATGCCCCTTTTAACTTAGAAATTTTGTGAAACGTGGCGGGGTATCAAGTAATCCGACATTACTATTTTTGTGCAAATGTATTGGTGTGATAGTCATGAAAAAATTATTCGTACATCAATCGATTGAAGTTTAAAACTGCGAATCTAACAGAATTGGAATTTAGTTTGGCAGTTTTGGAGATTTTTTTTTTCAATGTGTTATTATAGTTGAATTTAATCAAATATGCCACTTTTATTGGATATCCATACAGAATATCAAACATCTGTTCTACCGAGAGGAGATAATTTGCATAGAATAAATAGACAAAAATCATTTTTGCCATTAAAATTTCAAAACTTCAAAAATTACTTTGGTGACCCTAATTTTTTTTTCATGCAAATCGAAGGAAAGTATGTTAGCTAGTAATTTACCAAATTCAAATAAAAAATTATCTGATGTAACTAAAATAAATTAAAATTTGGTTGCAAAGTCACTAATTTTCCCTATCATTTCAACCAAAGATAGCTGCTTTATAGATTTCACGCTAATGTGGCTGCTGACCCAAATCTTTATTTCATTTGTTGTATGCCCTAATAACAAAACGTAAGTAATGAAAATGTCAGAACATTTTATCTGAAAATTTTTAGACTCTTGTACCAACTTAAAATCTTGGTATTTTTTTTTCGAAAATCTATATAATAAAAACGTGAGCATCCGGAATTATATTTATCCTTGCTGCCTTACCTTTCTTTTGAGTGCCCCCTTTTAATAAACAATAATGCAATTTACTGACTAATTAGGTTTAGCTATGTTTGTAAGTATCACATGACCAACGATATCTACTAATATTTTGTTCTTCATAGGGTTATATTGGAAACGACCATACAAAAATCATATAAATAATCGGTAATTGTTCTGAATTCAAACTTGAGTTGGAAATGACCTTTTAGTGAAAATTTTAGCAATTAGTGGTCCCATATTAAAAATAAAACACCACAAATGTCACGAAAGATCACCTACAAATCCCATTCCACTTATCCGTAGTACATACTACGTGTGGCACTTAAGGTTACGTGTGATTTCCTAAAAGCAGCTTAAAAATTATCATTTTATCATGTTTATGATATATATGTTTATATAAACGTACAGTAAGGTGAGACGACATAAGATACGAAAAAAGAAGTATCGAACAATCTCTATGTAGTCAAATATCTGCTCTACTCGTTTAGGACTTTATGTGATCATAACCATGGTACAAAACTGTTTCCATTTGATTCAATATTTGTTGTAACATTTGTTTTTTTTTTTATTCGGTGTAAAACATGACCATGAAATCGCTCCCTAATTATATTTTATTCTACACATGATTGTATTTGAAATTATCATACAGCATTCCTATGTATAATCATGTCCCAATTCAAATTTGAGTTAGGAATGTACATTTTTTAGGATTCTAGTAAATAACAAAATACCAAAGATGCTGTCAATTCATTTTCCGCAAATACGCATTTCGACGACTCATGTCTCTTCAGTGCAGATCAAACCAAAACATTTTGAAGTTTATTAACGGAAAAACATGTAAAATTGAGAGAGAACAAGTAACCAAGGGATCTAAATAGAAAAGTCAAAATTTAGCTGAGGACAGAGAAAGGCACGAGGGAGATACTCCTTGGTTTTAAACAAAATTTTGCACAATTTAGATATTGTAAGTTTCATTACAATCGGTTGTCGGGTAAGTAATGTTCTGTCCAATCAAGATTGGATTCTGAAGACCCACAACAGACGTTTTGATTTTATACACTTGGATGAGTTCATGTTTCTATCAGTACCATTTGATGGCGCTTGCAGAATTGCGTTTTGCAAATATCAGACACAGAGAAGAAAAAAAATGACCACAATCTCTTGCATTGTATTGGTAGTGTTAATGTACAAACGCCAGAGTCACAATGAATACATAGAACACAGTTAAAGCTAAAGGACAATAATGGCGTAGTAAGTGTAAAAAGTATTATTTGAAATTAAATATACTCACGAGTTTGCAATGTTGGTTTTATGATTTTATTAATAGTTAGATAGTTAACTTAAAATCTTGAGCTTTTTAAAAGCATTTGCAGATAAAAAAAGTTCTCTTTTAAGTACTGATGTACATATGTAGTGATAACTTAGGGGTTTCCCATTGTAATGCTGCTAGAAAGAAGGGCCAAACAAACTGCATTACTGGATTAGTGAAGCCCTTAAAACATACTTGTATAAAGGATTTGGTTATTAAATAATGTAAAAAAAAACTTATCAAAACTCTGTTGTTAATTACGTTTGGAGTGTGAAACATTCTATTGGATGTGGTAATTGGATGTGGTTTGTTTCCATTGATTTATCCACTTTTTTACCTTTTTGGGGCCATTTAGGGCTTGCTATATGGTGTAAGGTTTCCCCATTTCCTTTCTTTTTCATACTGAATGTAAATCAATTTATAACAGGAAACATCTGCACTGGCTGAAAATCACAATCACATGCCACAATCTGCAAGGGAAGTTTTAGATAAGCTACAATTTATTCAAAGACCAGTCTCATCCGTTGACAGTTATGAGTTTTCAACACTTTATACAACCCTTACACATAATTGGATTAAATCCAAATTAGGGCAACTTATTACATGGCCTTTTAAATTTTCTCGTCTGCATTTCAATTGTTCTAAGAAAAAACAAGGATTCTTCTCTGATATCACCTACAATATTCGTTGTTCCTTGACATGTAATGATATGATTTATGCGCTCGATATTTTGCTGGACAACATTTTTGTTCGTTTTGGCAGCACTATTTATCAACAGGTCATAGGTATTCCCATGGGAACAAAGCATGCACCTCTCATTGCAGATCGTTTTCTCTTCTGGTACCAACGAAACTTCTTGAAACGGAACCATACAAAATGGTGATAAACTTATTTCTATTTTCAATAATAACAGCAGAAATATTGACGATATCCTTTATATTGACAATCCCAAGTTTTTAAAAATGTAGATATTTTTTACCTACAAGAACTGAACTTAAATAAAGCTATCAATGACTCAAAATACTGCCCTTTTCTGGATCTAACTATCATTATTGACTCTGGTAAAATGAAAACTAAAATATATGATAAAGGGATTATTTTGATTTCACTATTACCAATTTCCCTTTTCTTGACAGCGGCATTCGTCTTGCTCCATCCTACGGAGTGCATATTTCTCAACTAGTATGACTAACACTCTTGACGATTTTAATTAACGTAACTTTATTATCACAGCCAAAATTTTAGAACAGGGTTACAGATTTCATAAGTTGTTGAATACATTAAAGAAGTTTTATGATAAATATGAACATTGATATCTAAATATGAAGTTACTCGAAAACAGCTTATTACTATCTATTGGCATTTCTAATCTTCGCTTTTACGGAATACCAGAAACTGATTAAAGATCCAGAAAAGCTTGGAATTCATTTACAATCTTTACGTAATAGGGAATATCGACAAGATACTCTTCCTGCATCCGTTAAATAAGGTTTTAGATCTATTGACCTTGATATTTTGCACACAAACTGGCCTTTCACAGATACTGCTGCTGTCTACTGAAATATAGCGATTCTTGACCAAACTCTTCAGGAAGTGTTGAGTTCGATTTTTCTTCCGTAGTGTGACAGTGTTTTACCAGCAGACTAGGCTTCTTGAGCTATCTGGCAGATTAGCGGCGAGGGTCCCTTGACCCATCTTTCAAAATTACGTATTGTCATTTTCTCTCCTTTCAATATTTTGGTCAAGGAGTTAGTAGTCTACCTGTATTGGGTTTTATTTGTATGTTTATTATAGTATAGGGCAACGGGGCATATAAAGGGGATGTTTTGGTACCCATAAACCGGTTAACCTACTGCTGGCTTTTGCTAGTGCCAGTACCAAGTCCGGCTGTCTGGAGTTCCTATTGTTGTTTATGTGTGTCTTTTGTCTTATTTGTGTTTTTTCCTGTGTAGTTCCTAGGCAGATAATGGCATGTGATAGTAATTTTCAGCCATTGTAGATGTTTCCTTTTATCCTCTGTTTTACATTTATCGTCAATTTTCCATCTCAAAATCGCCAAGAGCTTGATAGGTATTTATCAAACCAAAAAGTTTTTCAGATTCCTCTTTCAGTTACTTATATTTAACTGGGGTACAGAACAAATGCTTACTAATGATTCATTTATCATAGCAAAAATCTACACGTTTCATCTTACTGTTTTACATTTTTTCAATACCAAAAAATATCATACAGAACTGGCTATCTCTAGTCTCCCTCCCGATCCTCGCCAATTGAACTCGGATCTAAAAAAATCATTTAGAATAGTTACATACACATGTTGCAGACGGAAACCAAACTCCATGCAGATAAACAAAATTTCAAAGTTTCAAGAGCGTAACTGCAGGACCATTTAGACATCTGGGTGCAAAATCAAAAGTTGTTAGTTTTGTTTTAAACATTTCACAAAACGAATTAAATGACGGAATTTTATTCCGTTTACAAGTCGAAATCCTTCATACCTTCTGAGGCGAACGAACTGACCGACATAAAGACAGACACACGACTGAAGATAACACATAATACATCGCCACTTTGTGCGTTTTTATTTCTTTTATTAAATGACTAAAAACCTAAGTTACTGTGAATTCAAATTCTGCATATGCAGATTTCGACAACTAATGTCTCTTCAGTGCAGATGAAATCTAAACATTTTGAAGCTCATAAACTCAAAGATGTTTTAAAACAGATTAAAAACAAATAACCAAAATGTTCATCAAGACATGACAGGATATTCGGTATGTTATATAATTTATCCATCCATCTTTGTAGTTTATATTAGTTCCATCATCCTTGGTAATGCCAACGTATTGACTTGTTCAGTCGGCGGTGAACAATTATCAATATCAAACAGCCACAAAAAGGGGAAGTAACACATCTTCAAATAAAGTCCTCATTAATTATATTAATATATTAATATTATATGTTAATTTATCAGCCTTCCCTATGGTTACATCAGCCTGCAGAGTACTTGCGCAAAACCCGTATCTGGTTCACCCGGATATATCAGCAGCTGACCTGGATATATCAAGCGATTCTCCCAAATTTTCAGAGGTAATAACTTTTTTCCGAGTGTTCACACGAAATTAAGGTAGATCGACACAAATACACAGCACATTTGATTGCAATCGGATCACCTTCGGCCATTTCCGCCTAAAGATCGGAAAGTCACTTTCTTCGACTTGACGGAAATGGCCCAGTGATGTTCCGATTGATTTGATTGGCGCATTTGCGAAACACAAGTCGGATGCGGAATTGTCTTGATTTTCAAGCCGGAATATTCCTTATTTGGCCTTTTCATTGTGACGTCATAATAGATTGTTATACACTTTCCTGCAAATTAGCTCCCTTTTCCTGTAAATATTGTCTATTTCGTAAATTATATAAAATATCTCTCTTGATCAAACGGTGACATATAGATTTATTAAGATCAACATAAAGCTGAAGTGTATACCTCTGAAATATATTAAAAAAAATGAAAAAAATCTATCTGATATTTATTTCACATGAAAGCTAAACAATAAGCATGTTCTCACAGTTCCCTATATATTCTTTGTAAATGTCGCTGGAAAATACTGAATTTGGCCTGTTTTTCAAAGCCTTATACATGAAAAGATGATCGGTGACATATCATTTTTATTTCATTTTTTGAAACAATGGACTGAGACCTACAAAATATCTTAAAATAGAAAAATTCTGTCTGATATTTTTATTAGGCTCAAACTACCTTAAGCTGAAAAAAGTAAACATCCATTACATTTTTTCTTTCTGATTTTGGTATTCAAAACAGAGTCATAATTACACAAATAGGTAAACTAGACGTCAGAAAAACCACAGAAACTATGTCACTGATATAATCCTGCAGCGCTTCCATGTTTTGACATTATGAAGTCAAAAAAGCTCTAAGGAACGATAGAATAACGTAACAACAAAAGATGGTTGCAACATTAAAAATCGACATGATTTCGAGTACTTCGGTTAAAATGTTCACCCGGTTTGGTGATAAAATGATTAAAAACTACAAAACTTGTTTTAAGCAGCTGAAAACTGTGTTGAAAAGGCGAGAATGACGTGTTTGTCGAATTTCCCGCGTGACTTTGGGAGAATTTGAAACCTCAGTTCAAAGATTACAAATGAAAAATACAAAACAAAGGCTGATAAACAAGTTATCGGGCTTTTGACAGCTGAAGTATTGTAAAATATCATCCCGCTCGCCAGAATATGGAGCTTGGGGCTCATTCGCTTCATATTCTGGCTCACGGGATGATGTTTTACGATACATAGCTGTCAAGAGCCCGATAACATATACATAATATTATTCGTAGTGGCTCACACTGCTAGTGCTTTAGTTGTGTGGCGTTCTTGTTCTTTTTGTTTTATTTGTTACTGTTTCAATACGTGTTAGATATGAATTGCTGTGATTTTGGATTTATGATTTATGAGTTTTAGAAGTCCTCATTCTTGCTTCGGTATTCGTTTGCCGATGTATTAATTTAATGACCTTGTGTCATATTGTAAAATTCAAAAATATAAGATCATATTTGTATCTTGTTATAATTGCATTGCCGATGTACTCAGATACAATCAAAGTGGAATGTTAGGAATCGTAAGCAAAATTAGCAAAGACCAAAACACAATTTTAGAAATGAACAAAAGCAAAATGTTAAAATGCAAAAAATATCAGAGCTGTGTTTTTCCCAGGTTACATAATTGTACATGTTATTGACGTACAAGTTTTAGAGGTTTTTCCTAAGTTTAAACAGTTTTTGGACAACAGATAAACTTCCCTTACGCAAACATTCCTTTATTTCTGCTTCTCTCCTTCGATCGGGAGTTCATGTGAACACGCTCTGTTATTTTTTCGCTAGTCGCATCTTTTAACTGGAATTATATGAGACTCAAATATCTGTACCCCATGCATCCTTTTGCTTTAGCAAAATAGATTGTGTGGTTGCTGGTCATCAATCCATTTGTTCTACAATGAATTGCTGTCAACTTCCATCAAAATAATGTGAAGTATGACTCTAATGGGATTTCAATAAAACAATTAAAATGATATTTAATACTTCAGCAAATGAAATATAATTATAAAATGTCAATTAAATATTTGTAATATTATTACACTTTTGATAGATAAATGCATACGTGACGTTATATAATTATATTGACACATTAAAGTGGAAACATTCTATTTCGACTGACAGTTTCATATGTAATGTTTTTACTGCCTTCTGAAAACTGCTATTGTTAGACAAAACAATGATATTCATAGTGATTGAAATGTAAATGATAAAATGAAATAAACAAAATAATAATATCTGAATAAGATACTCATGGGACATTCAACAAGAACATAAATTTAAATGTAAATGGTAATAAAATCAAATTATTAATACAATCAACAAAGATGGAAGACTATTCTACTTCATGCTTTAGCCAAACTCTTTTCAAAAAAAACAAAATACCGAAGTTAATGTTAAATTATTTTCTGCATTCGTACATTTCGACAACTTATGTGTTCATTAGTGCAGATAAAAACAAAACATTTGGAACTCCATTAACCAAATTACAAAAAAAATCGTAAGACAAATAATAATAATAAAGTAGAAAAGGGTGATCAATATTAATTTACACAGCAGGTTAGCCTACATCATACAGATATATAACATAATGTTACATAGCTGATTTTTTTATGGTCTATGTTGGTGTGGATTGTCTCATTATGTTAATAAAAAATACCGAATTTACACTGTAAATTTAGTTTCTGCATTGGCGCATTTCGACAACTTATATCTCTTCAGTGCAGATTAAACCCTCAAATACAGTGCAATACGGTTGCTACATAAAATGTGTTATGTCTGATATGTTTGAATACTACTTTCAGCTAGTTCAACGCCCTATCAGCATGAAACATGATAGAAATTGCTTGAATGATTGATGTGTTACACCAATTGCAACTTCTGCAATATTTCAGCCATATCGATATAGCTGAAATATTGCAGAAGTATCGTGGGGGGGGGGGAAGAAATTGATTAAATGCACATTGGGCAATTTTATTTACAAATATATCGCAAAACCAATGCTTAAAATTCCTAAAAAAAATCTAGGGTCGGAAAATTAATGTAAATATTATCAGGAAAGAGAAAGCCTAAAAAAACCAGATCATTCAGATAGACTGCTATAATTATACCAAAGCTCATGAAATTTAAATCATGACGACCACGTACCTCATACATAGTGCAAAGCATGTCCGATAATACAATAATACAGCATCTAATGCAACCATGAAGTATTACGTATCACACAAATAACTTTACTGTGAGTTTATTTTCCGCACATGCGCATTTTGCCAACTTATGTCTCTTCAGTGCAAATAAAATCTAAACGTTTGGAAGATGTTTAAAAACTGGTACGGTACAATAACCAATATGATCTATGTATGATATAGTAGCCAATGAACTATATTGAGTCAATTTATTTACCCGACCTCAAGTATTAAGTTTGAATTTCCGGGAATTAGGAATCTTCACATTTGTAAACATTTGCAAGATATCAACATTCAAAATTATATAGAAAAATCAATGTTTAGTGGAACTTGGTAATGAAAGAAAATAATGCGTAAAAATTGACAACTTTTGTGTAGAAAACTATGTTTATGCTTCAGCACTTGACAAAGTCACATTTTTCTATTAAATAAATGGAGAAAAAGACTCTAACAGTTCAAATTTAATAATGAACAACTCAAAATAAGTGAAGTATTTTTAGAGATATTCTCCCTGTATGTGCACACATTTGTTAGTGAAACAACGGCAGTAGAATACCGAAAGAACAAAGCAGTAGTATTTACAAAAATCGAAATCCAAAGACATGACAAAAACAAGAACACAGAAAACAACGACGCTTGAAAATACTTGACAAATTTTATCAAAGTTTGAGGAATCAATGGTGAAAGTAATTCAGACTGAGTTCCTTGCATTCAACAAGGACTTTAAGTCCTTGCATTCAATTACAACATCCTGCAACTGAGATAAATGTCAGTGGTAAACAATACGTGGCCGATTCTATTTATAACTTTACATTTAATTTTTTTTAAATCTAAGGAGTATATCTCTCACGCAAAGCTCTGTCCTTAGCTGATTTTGGCTTTACATTTAGATCATATTGGCTATTTGTTCTCTATCAGTTTTTAAGCATTTTTGGGTAATGGTCTTCCAAACGTTTAGATTTTATATGCACTTAAGAGACATAAGTTGTCGAAATGCGCATATGCAGAAATCAAATTCACAGTACCTTCGGTATTCAGTTATCTATTACTACAAGAGTAATTATTCCTTTCATGACTGACTTTAAAAAACACAAACACACACATACACATACACACATATTTACATATAGCTAAGATGTTGTCTATGGTAATACGACTATTCAACAGGGAATGAAAAGGAATACCCATTATCCTTTCAATAAAAAAAAACCCTCGCGAGTTAAACACTGGAGGTAAACGGAACAGCAATAATAAACAAAATGGCCAAATGATCGATAATGATGAAACAACAACAGTAGAATAAGGAACAAGGGAAGCGATGATTAAAAAAAAAGACATGGCAAAAACGGCAACAGATAAAAACAAGGACGTGAGACAGCTACAATGCACGGAAATAAAAGACACTCATAGTGTGAACTCCCATGAAAACCGGGAGTGACATCAGGTGCTCCGGAAGGGTAAGCATGTCCTGCTCTGCTAGCGACACCTGTCGCACTATCAGTGAGTCAGTCCTGGGTTGAGTCAAGTCCGGTTATGTCAAATCCGTGAAGACGTGAAATCTAGCTGAAAATGTCCGTTTTCATTTGGGACACAGACACGTTATATCTGTAAATGATGTCATGGTGACGGCCATAGAATTTCTGAAGGGATGAAAGTAATAAAGGCTTTCATCCCTGACTAAGCAGCTTTTGGGACAGTGTTTTTGCTCTAATAAAAAAATCATTTTATAAACTACATGCTCGACAGTAACTAATCAACTGTGAAATGGACACTCCATAGGCTGGCGAGGTAAGTATATTGCTACTCAGAAAGGAAATGTTCACAATTGGGAAGTTAAAATCACCACGTTTGTCATACAGCATAGATTTCAAACGTCCATTTTCGTCAATGTATATTAAAAGATCTAAATACGAAGCTGAAGTAGGTGTATCAGTAGTCTCTTTAATTTCAAGCTCATTGGGATAGATCTGGTGTAAATATTCCTTGAATTTTGGATTATTAAGAGAAAGTACATCGTCTATGTAGCGGAAGCTGAAATTAAAGGACTGGGCTAAATGTTTTTTTTTTCTGTGTCAGCCCTTGTAAAAACTTGGCCTCATACGAGAAAAGAAAGAGATCAGCTAAAAGTGGAGCGCAGTTAGTTCCCATGGGAATCCTGATTGTCTGTTGAAAAACACGGCCTCTAAATTCGACAAAAATATTATCTATTAAAAATTCTAACATCTTGATCACGTCATTCTCCGTGTACTTCTTGTTTATCTCAGGCTGGTTCTTTACAAAATATGTTTTGTCTTTCCCTACTACTAAATAAGTGTATCTTCTTTCTCCGTTTTAAGTGCAGAAACATTGATGTATCCAATCAGAAATTACTGTTTTGAAAAAGAGTTGCAAAACAAGGACATGATTTACCTTTTCTTCCTATGTTTGATTTCTTTGAGAAGGTTATTAAACTTTTAAATACGTTGTAACATTGTAGTTATATTACAAAGGTGTTTTATTAATAACCAGAGCTACGTTGCCTTAGTCATTCATAATAAAGATGCATATTCATGCAAACGACCGAATCAAAGGCATATAAGAGTTAAAAATCAAATAACATCAACCATACCATAAATTATTTAAACTTACAAATCACTTTTCATTGAACAATTGCAGCTGATTTTCAATGTTTTTTTTCAGATTTGAAGGAAAGATTTCCTATGAAAAGGAATTCTTCAGGATGTTAATAGTTAACTTGTGTGTGAGGTTGGCTGCTGTGTTTCGGTGGTAACATAGTGAAAGGTATTGATAAATACCTTTCCAAAAAGTAACAATCAACCAAATCTGTGACAGGTCGTGCTAAATTGATTTAGTGGTAACCGAGGATCGCTCTTAAGTTTCATACAATACTTTTATTTTAACAACGGCAGTAGAATACTGAAGGAACAAGGGAAGCGATGATAAAAATATCAAAGTAAAAAGACATGGCAAAAACGGCGACGGAGAAAAAAAAAGACAAAACAAGGACATGAGACAGTCACAAGGAACCCGAGTCAATCCAGGGTTGAGTCAAAACCGGTTATGTCAAATCCGTGAAGACGTAAAATCTAGTCGAAAAGTCCGTTTTCATTTCGGACACAGACAAGTCATATCTGTCAATGATGTCATGATGACGTCCATAGAATTTCTGAAGGGGTGAAAGTAACAAAGGCTGAACAAATCCCTGACTTAGTAGCTTTTTGGAAAGTGGTTGTGCTCTATTAAAAAAATCTTTGTAAAAACAACATACCCGACAGTAACGAATCAACTTTGAAATGTATACTCAATAGGCTGGAGAGGTAAGTATATTGCTGCTCAGAAAGGAAAAGTTAAATTGGGGAGTTAAAATCATCACGTTCTTCATAAAGCTTAGATTTCAAACGTCCAAATCAAAATTCGTATACTTAAACCGTATACTATGTAGTCGGCGAAAGCCTTAAGAAAATAACATTCTTTGCAGGTTAAACATCTGTTGAAATATATATCATCTGGAATCAACAAAGCAGTCAAATTTAACAAAACATGCTGAAGTTATTGGAATGATATGTCTCAGGGACCAGAGGTGTAAATTGTTACTTTATTTTTTTTCTGTCTCTTACAACTTGGGTAACTCCTCACATCGAACTACTTTCAGCCGAGCCTCATTTTCAATTTAAACCATCAATTAATATTTCTACCGAACCACTTATTCCGCTGAATCAAAAATAACCAAACTTTGCGTTAATCAAGTTGCATACTTAGGTGGAAGACTGCGAAAATTAGTTCACAATTTATTGGTCAACCAAACTCAAGATTAACAAAATTTTAGACTTACAAGAGCACAACTACATTTAAACCTGTGAAACCCCCAAAAATGTGTAAAAGGGATGAGTTTGATATCGGTGGTACTGATTTCCCTTTTTTGATGACGACGTTCCTGTAGTTCCATCCTATGGGATTTATATTTATCAACTGGTAAGATTCGCACGCGTTTGTTCTAATCTCGACGATTTTAATGAACGAAGCCTTACTTTCACATCCAAATTTTACCACAAGGTAACTGATTTCATAAATTTTTAACATTTAAACCATTTAAACAGATCTCTGAAAGTTTTGAGTTTGATTTTTTTCTTCCGTATTGCGACAATGTTTTAGCAACAGACCAGGCTTCTTGAGCTAGCTGACAGTTAAGGGGGAGCATTCCTTGATCCATCTTTCAAAATTACGTTTTGCCCCTTTTGCTTTTTAAGATTGTGGTCACGGAGTTAGTAGTCTACTTGGTTTGGGTTTTATTCGCATGTGTATACATTGTAATACTATAGCAAAACGGGACAGAGAAAAGGGGTTTGGGTACCCATAAACCGGTTTACTTCTAGCTTGCTTCATTATTAAAGTTTTAACAAATCAATATTTACCTGTTGTTCAACTTAAACAAGTGTAGATCGTATTGCAAGGCAATACAGAAGTCCCCTACCGGTGGAACAATTCTTTGTTATACCAGCAAAAATAGTCTGAGCCAAAGGCCCATACCTCCGTCAAAAATCAATGGACCCAACCCATAATCAAACTTGATCTGTAACCCATAGTGGCTGATTAACAATGCAAATATCAGCTTAATATCTGAAACGGTTAAGAAAAAAGTCCGGAAACCTATATTTAACCAAAATTTTCTAAGTCAAAGGCCCATAACTACATCCAAAATCAATGAACCGGAACCAAATTCAAACTTGATCTGTAACTCATAGTGGTAGACTCACATAGCAAATATTACCTTAATATCTGGAACAGTTTAGAAAAAAAGTCCGGAAAACCTATATTTTACCAAAATTTTCAAAGTCAAAGGCCCATAACTCTTTCCAAAATCAATGGACCAGAACCAAACTACAACCTGATCTGTAACTTATAGTGGTAGACTCACATAGCAAATATTAGCTTCATACCTGGAACAGTCTAGAAAAAAGTCCGGAAAACCTATATTTTACCAAAATTTTGTAAGTCAAAGGCCCATAACTCCGTCCAGAATCAATGAACCGGAACCAAACGCGAACTTGATCTGTAACTCATAGTGATAAACTCACATAGCAAATATAAGCTTCTTATCTGGAACGGTTTAGAAAAAAGTCCGGAAAACCTTTATTTTACCAAAATTTTCTAAGTACAAGGCCCATAACTCCGTCCAAAATAAATGAACGAGAATTAAACTCGAACTTGATCTGTATCTCATAATGGTAGACTCACATAGCAAATATAAGCTTCATATCTGGAACGGTTTAGAAAAAAAGCCCGGAAAACCTATATTTTACCAAAATTTTCTAAGTTAAGGTGAGAGGTACGTAAATAAGCGCCTCTACCGGTGAACGTAAAATAATTTGATTTTCAATTTAAATTATCTTCGTTTCAAACTATATCCTACAATTTTTCTGAAAAATTAAAATTATGTTGCCAAAGAAATTTCTGTTTTATTGATATATTTTTTATAGGGTCACCGAATTCGTTTTCGTGGTATAGATCACTGAATAGATGTTAATCTTTCAAATCACACCTAAAATCATAACTTTTATCGACGACGTGTCTATTTTGATGGCTGATTTTATCGAAAAAAATCCATTTTTGGCGTGCCTATTCTATGTTTAACTATTCATACCGGCGAAATTAATTCGGTGACCCTATATAAAATTTACACCATTAAAATGGGAATTTCTTTGTTTAAAACATATCTTTTTTGCAGAAAAATTGTAGGATACGTTTTCATAAACGCGCAATTTAAAGACGTTTCATATATTATTTTTCTGTACGTTTTACATGGATTCTTTATGAAAACAACATAACTGATAGATTTTTCAATTGGTCATATTTCAAACATAAAAATAATTAAACCGATTTTATTTCACCGTGGAATTCAGCTCCATTTGATGCACTTACATGAAAAATTTCATCGAAATGTGGAAACTTTGCTATTTACGTACCTATTACCTTAAAGGCCCATAAATCCGTCCAAAATCAATGAACGGGAACCAAACTCGAACTTGATCTGTAACTCATAATGGCAGACTCACATAGCAAATATTGGCTTCATATCTGGAACGGTTTGGAAGAAAAGTCCGGAAAACCTATATTTTACCAAAATTTTCTAAGTCAAAAGCCCATAACTCCTTCCAAAATCAATGATCCGGAACCAAACTCAAACTTGATCTGTAACTAATAGTGGTAGACTCACATACAAGATATTAGACAAATATCACTTATAGTATTGGAAAAAAGTCCGGAAAACTGAGTGTGACAGACTGACGGACTGACTAAGTGCAAACCTACAGTCCCCTTCGGCAGTCCGGTAGGAGACTATAAAGCTATTTAAAATCGGTTCAAATGAAAGTATCCTTCTGCGCAAATGAAAGAGAAAATCGGCGCAAATGTATCCAAATTGGTGCAAATGCACACAAATCCTGTATCTAATACTTACTGTACGGCATATCCGATAACACAAGCTGATCTACTAAAGATTTATATCTTCTGCTCCAGCCTGAAATATTAAGTATTACATAAAAGAAGAGCGATTTATTTATACTGGAAAGCAGCATATTCACATTGCAACGTCTTTGATATTGAGCAGCGTATCTGGTATATAACAACCGTATGTCTGGTCAATGAAACCCTTTCCAAATGCACATTTTCCAGTTTATCGTTCCTATTCGAAACATATCATCAGATGAGCGCAAAGGAAACACACAGTCCTAACAAGAGAAACCGTGCTGTAGTCTGTGAAAAATCTACTTAAGGCTCAAAGGTGTAATTTAATTTTTTTTTTCTAGTCATTTTCTATTTCTAACCACATTTACACTATCAGCCACGTGCAAATCGACGAGATCATTATTTTAGTCAAGAAGTATATGCGATTGTTGGAAAAAATCATTATTACTGTAATAACCATTATTGATTTTTTACAGTAATAATTTCTTTATCGGGATTGCATCTATTGTTTAGTATACAGTTATTTAATGTGTAGCCAGGCAATAGACCAGAATATTTTCCCGAGGTAATGGAAACACCTCAGTGTTCTATTGCCCGAAGCCAATGGCTGAGGGCAATAGAACACTGAGCTGTTTCCATTACCAAGGGAAAATAATTCTGAGCTATTGTCTGACTACACATTAAATAACTGTTTTATTACCTAATCTTCACAAAAGAAAAATAAGTTGTGGAAATGGCCATCTGCAAAACTCAAATGCACTGCAAATCATTTTAGTTATAGTATTATTCTTAGATACAAATGATCATTTGCAGCAAAAAATGCAGAGTAAATCTGAACAAATATAATTGATTTTTTTTTAATTTACATTTTTAATATCTACAAATGTGCAAACTGATATGTTTTTATGTTGAATCATTTAATAATGTTAATGTATGTACATTTGTTTTACACATTTTTATAACCATAGTAATTAGTTCTGTCAGTCAGAACTCTGGTGGAATTTTTGTGTTCCGACAACGTGTCTTGTAGTATTTCTCTCATTGTCAATAATTTGAGATTGTTCATTACAAAGAACATTAGTTTGAATAAAATTTCATCAAACGTGTCAACGCAGAAAAAAATCCATTTCACTAAAATCAAAACAGTATGGTTTTGATCAATAACATTAGCCAGGGAATAGAACAGTAATGAATATTCATAAAATTATTTTGACCAATCACAGTAGCCAGGCAATAGAACGGTAATGAATATTCATGATGAAATCATTTTGACCAATCACAGTAGCCTGGAAATAGAACATACCAGGCAATAGAACACACCAGGCAATAGATCACCGTGAAATAGAAGACTTAATTGTAACAATTTCCATAATAGTTGAAAATACAAAATACTTAATAAACATACAAAACAATACATATTAATTAGGTAATAAACTGTAATAATAATCTCATCGATTCACACTTGGTCAATAGTGATTTAGCCGAAGCTTATTTTCTTTTCGATCAATCTGCAAATATAACTACAAAACTATCTTTCCCTCTGAACAAAAAAAAATGGATGCAGTTTTATGGTAATAAGGATATTTGCTAAGGTTGAAGACTGACTGAAAATTTGTTCACTAGTTATTGGTCGGAAACCAAACTCAAGCTTAACCAGATTTATAACTTTCAAGAGAGTAAAACTTTTTAATCTTTGAAACTTAAATCAAACTTTCCCTTACTTTTGTGCTAAACCACTTGCATACCAAGTTTGAAAGCAGAATGAAGTTTCAAAGTTATTACTTGAAAAATTTAACACCCTCAGAGGCTTACAGACGGACAGACAAACAAACAAATGGACGAACAAATCACTAAATACATCCCTTAATACATGGCAACATTATGTGGATGATTTTGATAAATAAATAAAAAATGCCGAAGTACTGTTGGTGTAGTTTCTGCATAAATCCATTTCGACAACGCATGTCTCTTTTGCAGATCAAATGAAAATATTTGGAAATCAATCAAATGAAAAAATGTGTAAAGCTGGTAGAGAACAGATTAATAAATGATATAAACAAAGAAATCAAATTCGGCATGTAAGACGGAGATGCTCCTTAGTTTTGACTAACATTTTCTTAAATTTAGATATTGCAAGTGTCAAGTAAAACCAATTGAAAAAAAAAAATAAAAAAAAAAACAAAAAAAAACATACGCAGTGGAAATCATGGCACAAAAATTAATATATAAATTGACAATAAAACTTAATATAGAGTATGTTTTGTTTCTTTTCAATGTTGCAAAATTCCAAGGATTTGTAATGTTTCTTTATTTTTGAGGGTACATTTTCCTTGAATTAAGTTTTTTTTAATTGTGACATTATTAGATATCATAAATGATCTTTAACTTTTGTAATTATTCATATAGTCATATATTATTCATTATTCATTATTCATACTGAAAATCTTACTTCAAAGGGAGATAATTTTAGATTTGTGTCTCCAAAAATGTGACTTTGTCTGCCAACGGTGAAGAGGAGAGGAGCGAATCGTAACCCTTGGCTAGCGAAGATGAGGTTCAAGATAACAGGAATTTAGTTGTGTTTTTGATTTTGTTATTAGAGTCAACCATGAAATCCATGAACATTAAGATCCAACGAATACAATTACTTGAGTATATAAACAGATAATTCTGGATTTTTTATATTACATTTTCCGACATTTTGATAGCTTATGAAATTTAATTCATCGCAATTTCTTATTAGAGTTTATAACTGTGTGTTAAAGTAAGTGAGAACCGAACCGTCAGTCTTAAAAGAACAATCCAAGGACAATGGCAACGTCGGAAAAACGGGGAAACGAAGACCTAACATGAGCACGGCACAGAAAAGAAAATGAAGACACGCATATATACAAAAATGAACAACATGGACCCAATAAAAACCATGGGTGAGATCAGGTGTTATATTTGGGCAAATTAGCATACTCTTCCCCAAAAAAAATTTATGTTTCCGAATAAAAAAAGCTTACCTTTCTGGAAATTTAATAAATTATTTTCCAGAAAAAATAATAATTTTTCTTAAAAAGAGATCTATTACCTTTCAAATACATATATTACCTTTCAAATACATACATTACCTTTCAAATATATCATCACCTTTAAAATATATATGTATCGTTTCTTGAAACTTAGATATTAAAACTTCACAAAATGTTTGCTGTTACCTACTTAGAACCGAAGAGAAGGGAAGAATATAAGCAATATCAAATTCCTTTAATTGAATTAAATTCATTATTAAAATATGAAAAAATGTTTTATTACTATTGTTGATATCGATTAAGTAAATGTATTTGAAAAATTAGAACCACGAATGCAAAATACATCATTAAAAGTGAGATATGTCTTTTTTTAAACAGTAACACATCTTTATTTCCAAATCAGAAGCCTACAAGGAGCAATGGCAGTAAAATAGTTTTGCGGAAATTGCTGTACAGATCAAATTGAAGTTGAAACTCATTTTTATCTATTTGTCATAAATTCAGGGATAAAAGATCTGTTTTATTGAATCTTATTGGAATAAAATATCCAAATTTTCTGACACTTTCAAATGAATCGAAATTTATATTTCTTCTTAGTAATGAAGATCATGAGGTTTTATCAACGACTGCTAAATTCATTAAAAAAAGACTAAGAATTATATTTTTTATTGTGTCCTTATGTTTAACTCTGATTTATATAGATAACAAAAAAAAAACAGCATTTATAAATTGTGAACAGTATTCTATCTTATTATGGATTAGTGTCACGTTCTTCTCTTGCATATGTTAATACTCTCATTGCTCTTTGTGGGCTCCTGGTTTGGAAATAAAGATATGCTACTGTTACATAGCTAGGTAATAGAAAAGATACTTTTTTTTCACTATTAAAGATGCATTTTGCATTCATGGTGCTAGTGCTAATTTGCCAATCACATTCACTTAAGAATGTATTCTTGTCTTGTTTCAGTGTCGTTGAAATCTAGTATGGAAATAATAAATAAATTATTCATATTTATTGTACAATAGCACTGAGTTTGCAAGATTAATGTTTATCCCTTAATTGTGTCAAAAAATTATGCATTTCTATCAAGTAGTTTCAAAGTGATCTATAACTGAATATTTATGCACTAATTGGCTGTTAGGTTCACTTTAAGTTTTCACAAAATAGGGGTTGGGTTAGAAAAATAATATGCACTGAAGATTAATTTTTGCTTGTTTGAAAATAGTGTTATACATTTTGCAGTAAAAAAAACACAAAACAAATGAAGTTTAAACCATTGACTCTTTAAAAAATGCAGAAAATCGGAATTTTTAGGGAAATATGGAAATGCTGAATTGCCCCTAAAAAGCTTGAAATGATTCAAAACAATCTTATATTAACACCAACATATGATTTTTGGGGGTTGAATTTGTTCATTCCTTCTATTCACAGCTTTTCAGAAAGTATGAGAAAAAGTTAAATATTCTACGCTAGATTTTTCTATGAAATAGTAAAGCAAAAAGGGCAAAAATGCCCAAAAGTGAGCAAAAGTGCTAAAATTGGTCACTTTCAACATCTATAGTAAAATAACTTGCACAGCAACCTATGAACTTTTCTGCATGTATTGAATTTACATGGTAAGAACATTGCAAAATTAAAGGGTTGAAAAAGTTTAATACTTAAAATTTGGGCTCCTCACAAGAGTACATCCTGAATCGATATTAACAATAATTATAAAACATATCTCATACTTTAATGATGAATTTAATTCTCTTTAAATAATCAGATCTTCCTCATATCCCCGTCTGTCTTTGGTAGTAAGTAGGGCACAGCAGACCTTTTGAGAAGTATTGATATTTATGTTTCAATAATAGGTAATATAAATATTTGAAAAGTTATAATATATTTGAAAGGTAATACATATATTTCAATGGCAATAGATTTCTTTTCAAGAAAAACTATTATTTTTTCTTGAAGATAATTTATTTAATTTCCGAAAAGGTACATTTTTTCAATCGGAAACGTCAGATATTTTTTTTTGGGGGGGAGTGATGCTGTTTTGTCCAAATATAACACACAGTTATAAACTCTGATAATAACAATGAATTAAATTTCAAACGCTATTATAATGGCCCGTCGCAAAATAAAGAAATCAACAACAAAAAGTACAATCTTTAAAACAGATAGTTGACGCAATAAAATGGGTGTGTTTTCTTTGTTCTTCAAGACAACAATGTACAAAACATTGCATGAAGTGATGCAACAATTAGAATGTACCATGTAGAACGTACATTTATTTTTATTGAATCTAACATGTTTGTTGTGACAATCAAAAATATATCTCCTTCAAAAAAGTCTTCAGTGCACTGCAATACAACTCTATATTCTGCTGAAGTGAAATATCCAGGTAAATCCTTCAATTTGATTGGTTACCTTGACAGGGGATATGAGACCGTATCACCGTGGTAGCAAAATCACAATTTTTAAACACTTTTGATAGAAAAATTATAGCACTTCTAGCAGAATATAAAAGTTATTCGGGCTTCACAGGGGATACGGGTTCATATTCCCTGTCTGTGCCCTATATCCCCTTCGCCTGACGGCTCAGGGGATATAAAACACAGACAGGGAATATGAACCCGTATCCCCTGTGAAGATTCCCGAATAACATATAATACTTCCTATGATTAAAGATGTCTAACACCGGGACCATAATTTAAATTAGAACTCTATGGGAAATTTAGAAAAGTTTTATAATTGATATAAACGAGGCATTTTGACATGACAAATAATCTACCAGATGAATATTTTTACTACCTATGGCTGTCAATTCAAATCAATCATTTAACCCTGTGGAAAAATCTTATTTGATCAATATCCACCAGGTGAGCGATACAGGCTAACGTGTGAGCCACTGGTTACGATTTTACTTAGAAAATATTGAAACAAAACTTCTTACAGAGTTCATGTACTCATATGAAAAAGGAAAAGAAATGGGGTAATTGTCAAGGAGACAACATCTCATCTCCAGATTAAAACAACCCACAACAAGGCATCGTGGGTTCAACATGTCTTCAACACAGTGAGAAACTTTACACCATATAGCAAGCCCTAAATCCCAAAATGGTAAAAAAGTGAATAAATCAACGGAAACAAACCACATCAAATAACCCGAATATCAAGAAACTAAAATTTTGTAAGAAGAAAAGGACAGGCCAATGACCAACATATTCCTGACACGAGACAGGCGCAAAAATTGCGGTGGGGTTAATCTCGTTTTCTTGGACCCAAACCATCCCCTATATGTGGTGAATGGCTAAAACATTAATACACAAAAAAGACTCTCAGTAAAAATCAAACTAGAGAAAAGTCCAACTTATCAAGACGAGTGCCTTTACAATGAAGTACATAAAACATGAAGACAATACACATGGGTACTGTCCTAGCAAATGCTCGCAGTTACTGACAGCTTGCTAAGGACATAATTTCCGTTGACTATGATATCAATTAATGAAAGGAAGATAACAGGAAACACTTAAAATGGCCGAACACCGCAATCACATGCCACAATCAACCAGGGAACTGCACAAGAAAAACAACAAAATGACAAAATACAAACATAGATAACGATAGGAACTCGGGATAGCCGGACTTGGTACCGGCACTGGCAACAGCCAGCGGTAGGGTTAAACCGGTTTATGGGTACCCAAACCTCCCCTTTCTCTATCCCGTTTCCCTATAGTATAATAAACATACAAATAAAACCCAATACAGGTAGACCACTAACTCTAAGACCACAATCTTGAAAAGGAAAGAATAGACAAAACGTAATTTAGAAAGATGGGTCGAGGAGTGCTCTTCTTACCTACGAAAGAGGAGTGCTCTTCTTACCTATCAAGCCTTCTTACATATAAAAACTTCAAGTAAAATACTTCTAAATATATTTGGTATAACAACATCATCAATTATGAAGAAGAACATGATATTATGCAATGCCAAATACTGCCAATATGAAAAATTGTTTAAATTTAGTTATGGTGTAAAGCATTTAGAAGCTGATCAATGTTTTTGCTAACAAAAACCAGAAGTTAAGATTAAACAACAATGCTGTATCTATATCCTTTATGAATAAGTTTGTTTAACGGATTAATAGTTTGGAAGGACAATTTTTGAATTTTTGCGCTTTGTAAATGATATTTTCATAGAAGATTGGATGTGAAATGCCCTGTTGTATAAAAGTCTGCATGTAGAACCTAATTTTCTTAATGAGTCAATGTATTTATGATAAAATTTAGAGAATTTTTTTTAATCAATTTATGATATCTAAACCCTTGATGCAGAAATTTTTCAGTCAGACAAAGATTTCAGTCGTGGAAGTCAGAAACATCACTACATACTCGTGCATAAATAACAAGTTGTAAAATGTAGACCCTCATAAGAAGGGGCTAACGGAATACGCCGTCGAGATGGGGAAAATTAACTATAGGGAAAGAGAAATTACCCTTTTTATCATAAACTTTAGTGCTCAACTTTCCTTGATTTATTGATATATGAAGATAAAAAAAAGGAGTACGATCACTGCTTCCATTGGATTTCGGTAGGATAAATTTCATCTGTAAATTTAGAAAATTCAGGTTCATTTAAAGTCATGTTCATTTACTCCATATCATGTCGTAAAATATTTCTGTGTTCCTATCATTTCTTAGGGTTGTATCCGTTAACGGGAGGGATTCAAATTTCGGTCTCATAGTTAGACAGGTAACAAAGTTTAAATTGTGCCTAGAAGTAACTTAATTTAGCAGTGATTAATATTTTTAATGAATGCAATAGAATATTCAAGTTCTAAAATCAACGACGTCCATAGTAAATACATTAGCAGATCATTTGAGAAAAAAGATTTTTAAAAATTGTTTAAAAGCAAAACGAGAATGGAAACACGATGTCTAGTGTGAAATAATTTGAATTATTGAATTAGAGAATTTATCCAAATTTGAATATAAAATGGTAATTTTTCATAATAAGCAAAGCCCTTTGTGTCATTCGTCTGATACTTAGGATATTATTATTTCTCATGATTGAATGACACGCTATTATATTCCAAAATAGAACTTATCGCGTTTTATTGGATATTACGTGCATAAAAAATATTCGATACATGTTTTATAAACTTTGTAAATCGGCTTTACATGTATTATTAGCTAGGATTATGACACCTCATTATTAACTTTTTAAATTGCATTTACGTGTTCAGCAGATAAATGGACGTATTCATATGTATTCACATGTAAAGAGTTTTAGAACATCAACAACAGGTCTCAAAAAATTAACCACCAAAGTTACATTCAATACCAAAAGAAAAAGGGAAGTGATGATAACTTAAACCGTTTAAATCCTAACATAAAGGAGATACAATGGCCAAGTGTGATTTCATGAAAAAATCATGAATTCACACTTGGCCTTTGTTTCTGTTACTCTAACCATTGTTGAGACATTTATGTAATGTTAATATTTTTTACTCCAAGGTAATACATGCCCGAGGAAAGGGCAGAGGAGGGAAGATTGTAATTTTCGGTTTCATTTGTAATTTTTCCAATTGGAATAAATAAAAAAGTAACAAAAAAGAAATAAAATACATTTCAGTTTAATTGTATATTCTATAGAATCTTTACCCCCTCCCTTTTCCAAAAGAAAAGATAAAAAAAAAGACTATTCACTGAGGTGTACGTAAATAAATAAATAAATAACCTTTATTTCTAGAGGATTACCCATTTAGCCGAAGCTAATCTTCCTGGGGGCCCACAAATACAAGATTACTATAATTCATAAATTTACATATAATATCTACAAAAAAAAATTCCACATACAATGTATAAAACAATTCAGTTTTATTGGATTAAGATAAATATACCCTTATTCAAGTATTTTGCATTTTTTTACCATTTAAAAAGAAGGCATAGCATTTTTCTTTAAACTGTTTAATTGATTTGCAAACTTTTAAATCGTATGGTATAAAGCTTTTCCAAATATAAAAAAAGTTTTTTTTTCCAAAGAATTTGTATTTGATTTTGGTAAAGTTTTTTCTTCTCGAAGCATTTTTCATATGTTCTGAAAACAATATCATAGCCCGTTTTGGGATATAATGTCATGAAAAATGTGCATTTTCGGTTATTAAGTTATTTCCCCGTCATATTACCGAGATACCAGTCGATATTAATGAAAATGCTTTGTTCTAGTGTACTTTTTTAACATCTTTCAAATATATCCGTATAATTCAAATCCGATAAGTCATTGTGTGAAATTGTCTCCCTTCAAAAAATGCAAATTAGGTCAGTGGCTGATCTCGGGGGGTCGGGTAGCCCTCCCCCTTACGTTGGAAAATCTATAAAATTCCCAGGCGTTTAAAAAAAAATCGGGTTCCGGGCCCCCCTTATGGAAAAATTTTGGGTCGGGCCCCCTTAGCAGAAAGTCTGGATCCACCACTGAATTAGGTGCTCGTCTACTTTATTTAACATATTTTAGAGACACGCTGTCCATGAATTGTGCATAGTAATATTTAGCTTGTTCGTATCAATCACACCAAGATGATGCATTCAGTGCAACGACAACATAAACAAGGAAGAAATGTGTCTCAAAAATTAAAGTTAAAAAAGGAACTGCCATTGTAATTTATTAATAATTATTGTTAATTAATATGTGGTAACTTATTGTGTTCACAGTTATTATTATAGTTTTCATAAGGAGAAAGAATTGTATATCGATGGATATCACCTAGAGTTATGTAATTTCAAAACATAATAAACGAGTCTTTGGCGAGTTAATTATATTTGAAATTACATAACGAGAGTTGATATACAGCGATATACAATTCTTTCGAGTTGTTGAAACTATTTCTCTTATGATTTACATAAATAAATGCAGTGAATATTTAGTGCCGAACTGCTGTTTTTGTTTCACCGTTGCTTAGTAACGTTAATCACGGGCAACGAGATTTCAAAGTTGTCCAATAGAAACGTCGAAAAAGTAATAGCACAATATGCGTGATGTCTTATTACTTGGCGATCGAACAATGAAATTCCTGTAAAAGCGATTCAAAAAGTTCATATCAAACTCCAGCATCAAGGTCTCGTTGTGTACCACGAATAACTATCCGTGCAAGGAATAGATGGCAATCGTGCATCATAAGAGAATACAAAAATCGAAAGTTTGGAACGAGAACTATAATTAGTGTTATCAGCAAAATGATCCGTCTATAATATTACTTATTTATGAAGTTCCATCATACAACGACATTTTACTTTGAAATACATGATAAGACGTCATATACTACTCAACAAAAGAAACGATACACAGTTGATTCTGTAAATATTTTTGTATTTCGCAATTTAAAGTTTTATTTTAGTGTATAAATGTATTCAACACATAAACGCATTTATTTTTCCCTGTTTAAATCAATTCCAAAACGGAAATGATGAAAATCCGGAATGAAAGTTTTTCATCTAATGATCGAGTACCTGATGGATAATTGAATTTGTTTGATTTTAATAATTGGGGCACTTCATCAGGTTAAAACATTGCCGTCTTAAAAAGTGAAAAACAATGTCTCATTTCGATGCCCCGGTCAATCCAAAATCAACACTGGCAATGACTTAGCGTGATCAGATCGTCGATCTTGATCTTTCCCTTGCAATTAATTGTTATGTGAAAAGAAGATCAAACTTAAGACCATTGTTTAATCTAAAGCAAACATGCTTATCAAATGATTAATCGTGTGGCAGCAGGTCCCGTGAGACGTCGCAACGTCAAGATTGCGTCACACGCGATTTACACTTCGGAGAACGGTAGTTGAAAATGGAAAATAGATCCCAGGAATTCATGGTCGACATAGCAGTTTGCCGTGTCTTTGGACTTAGATTTTTGTGAGTCATTTCCCTTTTTCTTTCGGTATCAAATGTAACTTCGGTGTTTAAGTTTTGAGACATGTTGATGATTGAAGATCATTAATGTTCTACAACTGTTTACATATGATTACATATTACTCAATACCGAAGTTACTGTGAATTTACTTTCTGCATATGCGCATTTCGACAACCTATGTCTCATCAGTGCAGATAAAATCTAAACGTTTGGAAGACCATAAACTCAAAGATGTTATGAATAAATCCATTTATCCGTTTTACACGTAAATATAGTTTCAAAAAAAATACTTAGGTGTGATCATCCTATCTAATAATACTTGTAAAGCCGATTTACAAAGTTTATAAAAACGTGCATCAAATACTTTATGCACGTCGTATCCAATGCAATAAAACATGATAGGATCTAATTTAGAATATAATAGCGTGTCATTCAATCACGAAAAATTAAGTATCACACCAATGACACAACAGATTCTGTCTAATATATTTAAAATTAACATTTTATATTCAAATTTAGATAAATTCTCTAAATAAATAAAATCAAATTATTTCAAATTAAACATTATGTTTCCATTCAATTATTGCTTCATAAAAAAAATGCTGTATTTTTCTCAAAGATTTTTCCATGAAAAGAGTAAAAAAAAGGGTAAAAAAACCTAAAAATGAGCAAAAGTGCTAAAATTATGCTTCTTTCCATGAATACGCTCCGAGGCAATATTTATGTAGGATATCAATAACAATCACACAAAAAGAAATTTACAAAGGGAAAACAAACCCCTGCACTTTGTTAAATTCAAACAAGAGGACTCATATTCAGAGATAGATGGCATTCTTATAAATGAAAACACTCTATCTTCACTAATCTTCACTAATGCTAATCATTGCTGTGAAAAACTTATTTAGAATGGACTACGAAATGATTCTAGGATTGTTTTAAGTGTGTGATGGATAAGTACATGTGTAACTTCATTGTCAAGATATTTAGACTAAAACTAAATAAAATAGGAATGGAAGAGGATAGTTAACATATGTAAGAAAACCAAACATATATCTATATTTAGCTGCCATGTCATTTCTTTTTAATCTTACATAAAGGAGTGCAGAAGCAAAGACGCCTCTTTCGTTTACACACAAATTGTATCTTTTTTTAATATGAAGGTTGATGAACATAAATCTATGAAAAAGAAAAAGAAATTTTGTTTGAAATAGAGCTTAATTTTGTATAATTCAACACATTCTGGCTTCTACATCAAACGCTTTCATAATTGACCGGAAAGAGAATATACGATATTCATAGATTTAAGGAACTTCCACCGAACACTTTTATGCGTTCAAAAAGTGTAAATAATTCTTTGAAGATGTCAGAGAATTCAACTGACATATTAAAAGGGTGATTACCAATGATTAAAAATCTTTTTGCTCAGACATTTTCACACCATTAAAAAATTGAAAAATACGCACCAATGTGTTCACAAAAGAAACACAGTGTATTCAAAAGTTGAGCGTGTGCTGTTAAAAAGAACAGTTAAACAATAGACAATCATAGAATGAACACAACTGGCAATGTTAAAAACACAATGTCAACAAGTATTCAAAAAAGCGCTATTTTGGTGTTCTGAAACTTAACACCTATTTTTATTGTAGAAACACAAGCTTTATTCATAGTTTCCTTTGTACCCAATACACCTACATTACTATATAGACTAAGCCTAAGAGAATAACGAATTGTAACCCCCATAACATGTTAATATAATTTAAAGCTATATGTTAACAAACTGCGGGATTAATATTGAATTATTCCTTAATTATTTTTCACTTTATTTTATTACATTATATTAAATATGTCCTTACGTCCAATGCTATCTGACATTGTCTTATACAATTTACAGTAATCAGTTCTTTTTAAATTCATCAATGAAATCATATGTCAACATTTACTGAGCTCCTCCATCACGAAAACCAAGTTTGTTACATTAGTATCTTCGTTAGTATGGAATCCCATGTCTTTCTATGTGATAAATACACCAGCAACCGAATACCGAAGCACGAAAGGGAAAGGAGAAATTCTAAAATCATAAATCCAACATCGCGGCGATTCACAGCAACACGAATTGAGACAGTATGACAAAGACAAAACAAACAAAAATGAACATAAACGCCACAAAACTAAAGCACTAGCAGTGTGAACCCCTATAAAAACTGAGGTATCATCATCTGCTCCGGAAGGGTAAGCATGATCTGCTCCACGCATGACACCCGTCACACAGCCAGTAAAATGTGATATTGAAAAATCTGTTAGGTCGCTGACTGATTTTTGTCATTTTCTAACCCATAGACAAAACCATTTAAATTCCATGGTGCATGTTACTTCTCTAAACCTCAAACAGCACCAAGGTGAAAGTTTGAAAAGAATTTTTGTATCTGTAAATTATGCAGGCATAGACAAGGACAAATCTCTTCCACAAACATTTTTGACGAAGACAAAACTAAAATATAACAACATGATATACAAGACAACAAAGAAAACAAAAGCACTGACAGTGTGAACTCCAACTGAAAACCGGGAGTATCATCAAGTGTTTCGGAAGGGTAAGCATGATCTGCTCCACGCGTGGCACCCGTCACACTGCCAGTGAAAAGTCCGGTTTTGTCACAGTCGGTGTTACATGTAGTCAGTCCGGTAACAAACTCTGGATCTACCCAAAAATATCTGTTCTCATTTATGAAACAGAAACATTGTAGTGGTCTGTCAAATCGTGGTGACGACTGTAAAACTTCTGTAGTGACAATTGCAACAGTGACTGAACATTCCCTTGATGTATTAGTTTTTTAGACAGTAATTTCGCTCTGTTGACAAAATTGCTGTGCAAGCTGCAGGCACGGCAATAGCGAATGAGTTGAGAAGTGGGAATATTACCGCTCAAAAACGGGAAGTTCACTATTGGAAAGTCGAAATCATCACGCTTGTCGTAACGTTTTGTTTTCAGACGTCCAGAGTTGTCAATGTAGAGGTAAAGGTCCAGGTATGATTCTGATGATGGTGTATCGGTGGTCTCTTTAATTTCTAGTTCATTTGGGTATATAAGATGAAGGTTATCTCCAAATTGAGGATTGTTCAATGAAAGAACATCATCTATATAACGGAAACTGAAATTAAAGGATTTGGCTAGCTTATTGTCATTTTTTGAACTAGCCCTTGTATGAACCTGGCTTCATACGAATAAAGAAACAAATCTGCTAAAAGTGGCGCACAATTAGTCCCCATAGGTATCCCTATTGTTTGCTGGAAAACTTGTCCTCCAACTTCCACAATTATGTTATCAATCAAGAATTCCAGCATTGCAATGACACCCCCCTCTGTATACTTTTTGTGTGAATCAGTGTGATGTTTAACAAAATAGGCCCCATCTTTACCTATCACTAAATATTAATATCTTCTTTCACCCTTTTTAGTACAGAAAGACTGATGTATTAAATCCCGGAGTACTGACTTTAGCTTATAGTGTGGAAAAGTAGTATAGAGAGTAGAAAAATCAAATGTTTTGACACTGTTGCAGTGGTTGAGTTCAGTTGAAGATATTCTAATAAGTCTTTTGAGTTTTTGAGAATCCACATCTGATTCACTCCACTTGTTGAGTATACTTTATCACTATATATCTTGAGGTCATCTTTGACTGCAGTAAGTAATGAAGTGAGGAGCTTAGAAAGGGGTTTTGTTGTGCATTTGGCAGACCCAGCAATGTATCTCTGTTTGTAAGGACATTTATGTAATTTGGGTACCCAGTAGATACAAGGCAGGTTGTTGTTCGTGCTCTTCACTCAAACTGATACCAAAGGAAGACAATACTGATTTGTGATTGTTTAGTATGTCCTCCCTTGGTATGGTGGAGAGTTTGTATGTGGGGTTGCCAAATGAATTGTCAATGCCCATCTCCTTCATTAAGCAGTCAATGTAGTGTCTTTTGCAGATAAATGTGATGTTGTTTTGGGCCTTTTCAGCCGGTACGATGACATAATTGTCATGGAGGAAGGAAAATGTTTTTTCTACCTCGGGACTACCTCGGAATCATCGAATATGCTTTTTGAATTGGGGCTCATGGTTGTCTTAAGGCGCCTCATTCGAGCTACAATCAATGACTTTATGGACCTGATCCAGCCGGACAGTGTTTAAACCTTTTCCATTTCTCTTTTAGCCCATTGTTAGGCGTATTCCTCAACTGCGTCCATCAATAAAATCATTCGGTAAAAAGTAAAAGACATTACCTGTATTCAATAGGTATTATAAAACCTCTTTTCCTAAACGGAGCACAAGGCAAAAAAAAAAAATGGGAAAATGTAGAGCAAAAAATAATTCATGTAACGAAGCAATCGAGAAAACAACAAATTAATAACTGAAATATTGTAGTTGGTAAGGAAGATGGCATATGTCCATTTTGGCAACTTGAATACGGGTTTTTTCTGTGCACATAAATATCAAACATTTAAAATCTCTATTTTAAGGTGTGCATATTTTTTAGACTGACGGCTCGGTTCTCACTTACTTTCTGCTTGGGAATTACTTAGCTGGGGATAAAGTTCAAAGAAATCCTATTGTGACAGACACGCGTTCTTTTGATTAAGTTCCTGATTCGGCTGAACATGATTTTTCTGAGTTGTATCCTTCCGGATACAATTATGAATCAGCTTAGTGATGTTGGTAACCAAACAACCAAGCCCTTAGAGTTTTGTGATATGTTACTGTTTCAAGGTATTTCGGTGTCAACATTTAGCAATGAACAACATTAAGAGACTGAACTTTTCATAAGGGCTGTCGATGAAAACGAATCTTTGCAGGGACCTGTCATTTATTTTACTTATGCGACTTTCTGATGTATCTGCTGATGCAGAATAGACAGCTAAATATCAAATTGTAGTATCAAAGGTGTATAGAGCTGAGATATTAAGCATGGCCCATGATAGTCCCTTGTCAGGACACTTAGGAATTGAGGTGTCTCAGTGGTACTATTCTGCCATTTTGATCCATTTTGTATGCATTTTGGTTTTATACAATTAGAAAATTAACAAAATAATTATCAAATTTACAGAAATACCCAAAGTAAATAAAATTCTTTGTGCTCTATCTCTTTCACAACATTTTCACTCCAAAAGATGGAATAAATAGGAAAAGCTGTAAATCTGGTAGTGGATTTAATCAACACAGAAATTACGCAAGGGGGGATAATTTGGTAAAAGAATTTCATATAGATATCCCTACAGAAAATAGCGTTTCACAATTTATCTCTCTTATTTCAACGATGACACCTAGTTTTTATTTGTTATATGTAAACAATATAATGATTTCAAAAAAACATGCAAAGTTTGAACAAAATCTTTAATAAATTTTTTAATTTATTCCGCGATATAGTCACTTTCCCTATCATTTCTTTATAAAATCCTTCAATTTCCGATTTCGATTTTTTTTACATATCTGAACGGTTACCCCAATTTTCATTTATATTTTAAAATATTAAACAATTATGTTTTAACACAGAAAATTTCAAAAAAAAACTTACCACTTGAAAATAATGCCCTGCAGACACCTTTATAAGACTTACAACAAATTGAAATTATATTTATTGGCCTAATCTTAAAAAAGATGTCTCTAATTACTGCAAGTCTTGTCATACATGTCAGTTAGGTTTTAGTTGATTTGAATTCGTTTTTGGACATACAGTTAGAGGTCCACTCAAACTCTGAAAGGAGAACATTTTATCTGATGAAAAAGACCACTCAAATCTCCTTGATTACGTTTCAGACTTTCGCACTAAACTTGTAAAAGCTTGTGAACTAGCTTATAAAAATCTTATATCTAGTTAAGAATCTATGAAAGCTAGGTATGACCAAAATTCTGTAAAAACGTAATTTTGACCCTGGTGATCAAGTACTTGTATAATATCCTGTTCCTGGAAAACCACTTGAAGCCAGATATTTTGGTCCATATATTGTTGAAAAGAAAATCTTTAAATTATATTATTATAACTCCTGTCGGACGTAGACATAATAGGTTGCGACATGTTATCTAATAAGATAAAACCTTGTATACATATATAGAAATAGCACAAACATTGTACATTCCGTAAATAAAGTAAGTGTTTACCCTGACAAATCTTAAAACGGCTTTTGTGAAAAGATTGATTCTCACCAAAGCTGGAAAATTCATAGATTCTTCAAGATTTGGATTCTAAACGTGAACATTTAGCAGCGATTCAAAAGAACCAGTTAAGGCAGTGAATTTCAACATTTCATTTGTTTCCTGACATTTCAACACGAACTGAAAAAATATTTCATGGTTTTGATGTTGGTAATCAAGTACCCATAAAACAATATCGATACCGACTGAATCCAATCAAACAAATATCCTGCATAATGAAGTTCAGTATTTGTTATAAATGCATTTATTAAACAGAAAAAATGCAATTGGAGCTCGCCTTGTATTCTAGTGCCGAAGTACGGTGGAACTTATCATATGTGTGCGGACTATAAAAAATTAAACATTAATGTCCGTATATTTAGTCCTTTTAGTTTCATTTTTCACAATTGACTCAGTCCTATTGCTAACTGAATTTTACTGTTGTTTTTATTTATTTATCACATTGGCCATAGGGGGAAGGTTTGGGTCCAATAAAACTAGTTTATCCCCGCCGCAGCAGGTTTGCGTCTGTCCTAAGTCAGGAAATTTATTAAGTCTTTGTGTGTCTTGTCTGTTTTCTACTTAGCTTACTTCATGTCTTTAGGAGTCTAGGATGATGTTTAATTACTCCATATTTAGGGGCCGACTCCGACCTGCCGTTGGGTGTGGGGTTTCCTCATAGTTCACTGGAGATCTTATGGTGTCTTTGAGTTTTTATTACTCCCCTTTGGGTCGTTGTCTCTTTGACACATTCCCCGTTTCCCCTCTTTTTTCTATTGTTACAAAAACTTACTCATTTTCGATTCCACACATTGATGGCTGCATTGATAAAATAGGAAATACTAAATACATTACAAAATGTGACTTGGTGAAGGGATTTAATCAAAATCCTCAGACAGAGCGTGCAAAAGAACTTTCCGCTTTTGTTACAACCGATGGACTTTTCCAATACGAAGTAATGGCTTTTGAAATGAAAAATTCGCTGGCAACTTTCCAACGTCTCATCAACAGTTTTATTTAAGCAGTGCAATGTTTACAGTCAACCTCTTCAAGAGTGAATTTGGATGTGCTTTTGCTAGTGCCAGTACCAAGTCCGGCTGTCCCGAGTTTCTATCGTTGTCTACGTTTGTGTTTTGTCTTGTTTTTCTTGTGTAGTTCCCTTGCAAATTGTTGCATGTGATTAATTTTCAGCCATTGTAGGTGTTTTCTGTTATCCATTTTTTAACATTTATATGAATTATTAAGAACATGCTGTAGGTCAGGGTCAAGTAAAACCTATTGATGCTAAAATAAGTGCTTTTTCAAGTATTCCTTCACCTGAAAATAAGAAACAATTGATGTGTTTTTGGGAATGGCAGAATTTTATAGAAAATTTTGTCAAAACTTGTTTTCTATTAGTGAGCATTTGACAAAAGTATTGAGAAAAAAAGTAAAGTTCATTCAGTCTAAAAGTTGTGACGAAGCATTTGAAGAACAAAAAGCCATTCTAGTAAGATTTGTGATTGTCAATTCAAAATTAGCAGGAGATGCTAGTGATGTTGCTGCTGGTAGTATTTTTCTCTTAGAAGGAAAAACAATATTACATAAACCATCCAATTTCTTATTTTTCAAGAAAATTTAGTAAACACCAGAGAAAGGATGGGTTGCAGTAAGGCCGTTTTCCGGCCCAGCTGGAATTTTGATATAATATGTTCCAATGTCAGCTACAATATGTGTAGATTCAAATTGTACAATAACATGTGCAAATCACGTGATCACGGGATTTTACTAGGACGAATAAATAGAGTATGAAAAGAATAAAGATTGGCACGGTGCCAAAACAACAATGAACATCACTTTGATATGATAATAATGTACATATGGTGCTATTCTATCTATTATATAATTCTTTTTGAAGGGAATTAATACAGTTAAAACAGATAATACTATGAGAAAAAAATTACACTAAAACTTCATTTTTCGTGGAAAATGCAGTACTTTACCGCCCTATATTATAATATTTTGTTGATATGCGTGTCCGACATATTTTCATATACTAATACATATTTTCATATATATCTTAATATATATTTGAAACAAAATATCACATCGGCTGGCCTAAATAAAATGATTTTGTCATCATATGGTTACGAATTTGTTTTACTATTAAGATTTTTTTTATTTTCGAATTTTTGACCAAGAATACAAACAACGAGACATTTATTATTGCAAAGTGAATATTATGCGCTTTATTTGGTATAATTAAGAATATGTTTACTAAATATTAGGATGTTTTATCATAAATTATATGAATTATGCAAACACGGCCTTCAACACATTTAAACTCTCAGTTTTGAGCATGGCTTGATAATGAGCCCTCAGTGTACTATGCCTCCTGCAGACATACCAGCTGCACGGTCTTCAGAAATAACTAAATACCGAAGTCATTGTGAATTTACTTTCTGCATATGCGCATTTCGACAACTCATGTCTCATCAGTGCAGACAGAATCTAAACGTTTGGAAGACCATTAACGCAAAGATATTTGAAAACTGATAGAGAACAAATAACCAAAGTGATCTAAATTTAAAGCCAAAATCAGCTAAGGACAGGGCTTTGCATGAGGGAGATACTCCTTAGTTTTCAATAAAATTTACACAATTTTAGATATTTGAAGGTTTCAAAAATAATCGGCTTTCGGGTCAGCACCGAAGTACTGACTACTGGGCTGGTGAATACCCTCGGGGACTAACAGAAAATTTAATGCTTTTATCATATCCTGACAAGTCCAGTTGGTATATTTGTCATGTTTGTCGTCACTGAAAAACGATTTAAATGTATTGCAACAAATGTACGTACATCCTGATTTTTTGAAGGACCATTTGATCAAATACGAAAATTTCTCTTTGATGAGTGTATGCGGTAATGTAGTATAGAGGTTAGAAAAATCATAGCTATCGACGGAGGTGTATGCTTCATTAACAGATCGAAGTCTTTCCAAAACCTGTACCGAATTTTTAACACTCCAAAAGTAGTTAATTCCACTGTATTCATAACATTTGTTGCTAAAGTTGATGACGAGATTTTTTATGGTAGTAAGTGCACTGGTCAATAACACAGAAATATGTGTAGTGATGCCGAAATAAAACAAAATTTGAAAGGATTTTTGTGTAGTTTAGGAAGCCAATACATAGTACGAATGCTTTTATAATTAGAAGTTGCTTTACGTTCAGCTGTAGCTATCATGTGATCATCAATTATTTGTGTTTCTGTTGACGTGGTAGCTTGAAATGTACTAGAATTGGTAGCACCTCGATGTAATACTTACGTCAAACAAAGACCATATTATTGGCTGCTTTATCTGCCGGAACAAATATATACTCTTTTTCCAATTCTTTTAACTTCTGTAATAGCAGGAATGGTATTCTGCTGCTTATAATGTGTTTCAAAATGATTTATTCGGATATCAACAACTTCCATGCATTTGTTAATGAAAGTGTCTAATGATTTTTTTCCGCATTTTCTCTTTTACACCACTTTTTACAGAATGACATGATGGCTTTTTTAATTACATCACGACAGTCCTTCCAAATTATTTTTGAAGGAGGACGATATTTGGGTCCTTTTTGGAGAAAAGTTTTTACCTCTCGGTCCTGGACGATATTTTAAGACACTTTCCGTATTTTAATACCTCTTATTTTCAGGTTTAACCAACATATCTTTTTAAATCCAAGTACATGTAATTTACTTGTGTCATATGAAATCAAAATCGGCGCAAATGAAAAATAAAATCGGCGCAAATGAAAAAATGAAATCGGCGCAAATGAAAAAAATTAAAATTTATAAAATCGGCGCAAATGTCATACGCCCAGTGCTGACAACAATTTATAGGTTATTTTTACATTATAACAAACAAGTGGATTTAGTTCTAAAATTTGGCCACAAAAAGAGACGATCTCTTTAATTTGCTTTCTCCAATATTTTTCAACCCATCCAATAAAATTGAATAAAAATCTTATGCAAGTAAGAATAACCAATTTAAAATTCTATTCATAAAGAACTCACGAAAAATATGGAATGATGACGTCAAACAAATGAATAGCTTCTTTTAATATCTGAAATGTTGCTGAAAAAATGTGCATAGAAATTTAAATGCTTTGAATACATTTTTGTTTTCATTTTTTCAAAACTGCATTTTCCGCAAATAAATGACAGCGTATAAATTCGCAAAACTTTTCACCTTAGATCTTAATCAATACTGAGACTTTTGCATACATTTTTCTGTTGTTTCTAACACCGACGATTCGAAAATAATGGAAAAATTCAATTAAATATATTTCATTGCTCAAATTCAAAGGGATCGGACATAAGTTATATCATTATTATTATATGCCATCTCCCTAGACAAATCCTTACCGTGCAATGTAAAGTGGTTTTAAGAAGAATATGTTTTAGCTTGCTACGAAATTATATCAAGGATTTTATAGACACTTTTCAAGTGTTTTAATTTGCCCTATTAAAGACATTCATGGAATAAAAGGTGCAAAATTCTTTTTAAAAAGGTATTAAACTGGAGAAATAACAAAATACCGAAGTTTCTTCTTTGTCCTGCACTCAAGTTGTGTCCTTGTTTCTTGTTGTTTCCGATGTTGCCGTTATCAATGGATTGTTCGCTCTTTTGACTGAAAGTTCGGTTCTCAATTACTTTACTGATAACTTAGTTTCTGTGTATGTGCATTTCGACAACTTATGTCTCTTCAGTAGTACATATCAAATAAAAAAATGGAAATCCATACACCAAAATATGTGTGAGAACAAATTTCTCGGGTCTGAATAGAAAAGCCAAAATCAGCTAAGTAGTTTTGAACAAAATTTCTGAAATTTACTAATAGATATTGCAATTTTTTCAAATGAAATCTGTTTTTGGGCCAGCACAGAAGTACTGGCTACTGGGTTGATCAATATCCTCGGGGACTAAAAGTCCACTAGCAGAGGCAATCAGCCCAGTAGTAATAAATATCAAAGTACCGAAGTTACTGTTCATTCAGTTTCTGCAAAGGTGCATTTCGACAACGTATTTCTCTTCAGTGCAAATGAAACCAAACATTTGGAAAGCCATATATACCAAAATATGTGTAACGGCTTAGAAATCGGAGGGGTTCCGAAATCTGACACTAAAATATGTGACGAGGGAGCCACCTTAAACGCCATTAACGAATGAAATTCTAAAAAATGCAATTTTGCAATTATTTTCTGAATTTTTTTTTGTCTTGTTTTTAGATCTTGAGGATACACACAGCTAATCAGACTATGAATCGTCTCCTGGTAAAAAAATTTAACCACTCCAATCAATCTCCATGCAATTTTCGCATATTCAGATTTACAGATTTGAAACGATCCTATTCATGAAACCTTGTGACGTATGACATCTGCTAGAATTTGTTTCTTCCTTTTAATTTTCATACACTTTCACTTTTCTCTGTAATTATAACAATAATTTTTACCTCAATTGTCAATAATTTTGATAATATGATATTTGTAATCTTAGTATCGTTTGATTCTTAGGCTAATATTCATTAAAATTCCATGACTAGTGAGACTGTGACAGACAATTATTACTTGCTAATGACGCCCTAGGTGATTAACTACTGACTAGAGTTATTACTGATGAAGTCAATATGCCATATCGTTTCCATCTGTCTATATCGTTTTATATTGTGTCGTATGGAGGTTTTACATAAATGGTCCTTCAAGTTTCCATTCTTATTAATGTTCATAAGGGTAATGACATAATATTACCCAACAGATATCCAAAGACCAAAGAGAGAAAGTAGGTGCAAAAACACCGGAAAATTGTTAATCTGAAGATCCTGACTTTGGTACAGGTATTTCAAACGAAATTGTGGGTTTAACCTCTATTTCCATGGCGGTAACGACCATTGGTAACTCGACAGCAATTGTTTTGAAAGTTCGTTGACAATAAAACGAATGTTCAAAATAATCATGAATCGAAATTCGGACCGAATCTTCATTTTTCTGCAGGGGACTCAGTGATATCTGTCGGACAGCAATTTTTGAAGACGATATATAAACTGTCGGATAATTCTTTTAACGATCGTACAAAAGATGCCATTTTACGACAATTGAAGAGGCAATCACTGAAATGACTATCAACGTTCTAGGCATTAACAAAATATTCAGTAGTTTGTTAGATACAGTCAGACAGAAACAATATACAGGAAAAATATACTATTAAAGAAGTAAAATATGAGGAAAATTAAAACATAGAAAATCAAATTGACTACTTAAATGCAAATATTATATCTTTTCTTAATCATAAAATACTGCAGTTACTGTGAATTTAGTTTCTGCATATGCGTATTTCGAAACCTTACGACTCTTCAGTGATAAGTGTTATAAATGATGTTTTAACCCTTCACCTACATTATATCGTCGTATAACTCTCCTTCTGGAAAATAAAGCTCAAACTTTCAAATGACATATCAAATTGACAGTTTTCCCGTTTTCCAAACATTTAAAAAAAACTTAATATGCCAAATAGCGACGCAAATTGTCAGTGAAAAGCAAGAAATTCCAGTCTTAAAAAACAATCAATTGGTCAATTATTTAGTGTTTTCAAATGGATTCATCAATTGCTACCAACAAAGTAACATGAAGTTTGGTTTTCATTACTTACTGTATTTTGACGATATTTTTATGATTTTAAATAATTCTTTTTTCCAAATATTTAAAGGTTACCATTTAATACAACGCAAACAAATACCGTATATCGGGTTATTTTCGCGTCGGCTTTTGTTCGCGATTTTGGTCTAAAACAGGGCAGTTAAAAATTCGCTTTGTTTATTATTTGCTATTTTATTCCTCATCCAATGCAATTGAATGGGCAGTGAAATTTACGCGGTGGCTAAAAATCTCGCATGATTGTCTACCGTGAACAAAGCGAAAATTAAACACTCGCGAAAAAAAAATCCCGATATACCGTACAATCAAGTGTAACGAAGTGTTGAATCCATTGTGATTTACTCTTCGAAATACATTATAAAAGTATTGTCTTTTAATGTTTTAATATTTGTCCATATCATTAATTGACTGATCCTTGGAGATTCGATCATTAAAAATTATCAAATAAATATTATTTTATCTGTATTATGTCTTATCTAATACATTATTTTGCTTTTATGTGTTTACGGAAAACGGTTTAAAAGTCTCGTTGTATAGTTAAAATATCTTGTCCAGAAAACGAATACATCTTCCTCTGATTCTTAGCTTATTATGTACTTTTCTAGCTTTTAAACATAATTTGATTTATGGTATTACAATGGGTTTGATATAAAAATAAAAGGATAAGCAGTAAATGCAAAGGAGACAAAGTCTCAACAGATACATAGTAGAACTAAGCAACGGAACGGACCTAAATTGTTGTTCTTCATTTTGAATAACAAAATACCGAAGTTACAGTGAATTAAGTTTCCATTTGTCTACACTAAACAAGAAAATTGCAGCAGAGCTGCGAGATGGAGTTAACTTGAGAAATGTGAAAGTTCTTCAATAAAAATATAAAGCAGTGGGGAAATACTTATATTTGAGCCAGCACCCACCGCCCCTGTTTTCACATCATTGGTCCATTGGTCATCGTATCAAAAGTTATTTTATTGACAGGTGTGCTCCCTAAAGATACTCTCCAATTCATAGTAAAATATTCAAATTTACACCTACTCTGATTATTTTATAATTCACGATCCCAAAATATAGATTTCACCAGTTTATGCGATCTCTGAATGCATTGCAATCTCAATAGCACTTCTGTAGTTGTCGGCCCTTGAAGTGGTAACGCTAGTTGTACATATAAATCCGGCGTACATGGCGTAGCAGACGCTTAGTTGTTTTGATTTGAAGATTGACGATTTTCAAATTAATTTGAGCATTATTATGTTTAAAGCGTAATGCCAATTCATTTTGAAAGTTTTCAGTCAAATATTCACACCAGTAGGCTATCAAATAGCCTTGGTCTACAAAAGGCAAGGGAAAGGAATATCTAACTTCAAGGTAAGACATATATCATTTATAGCATTTTCATCGTCAAAGAGCTCACTGGAGTTGTTACATGGGCATATTTTTTGATAAATGATTGCATGAACATTTGTCAACAATTTACTACCATCTTTATTATCCCCCCCGCTTAGCGAAAGCGGGGAGATTATGTAATGCAGTCCGTCCGTATGTACGTACACATTTTACTACCATTAGATGTTGGCTGCTTTGGGCCTTTGAACAGAATTTTAAATCATTCTTGTGTCACAAATACATGAGAGAACAAAGAGAACCAATCAATAGGTATAATATTGGTAAACTTGCCAGTGAGGCATATGTCAGGTTTTTGTCACCTAATAATTTGAAGGCATCTTTTGCTAAAACATGTATTTATCCTTTTAATCAAAATTGTGTTCCTGCCATCACTTTGCTGCCATCAACATCATTTCCTTCTGACATTGCTGTATGTGACAGACTGGCTGATAAGGACAATGACAATTCTCAGTCCCTTGATGTTAGACATGACAATTTTGTAATTGATGGAGACAGACACCACGACACACCAGACGGAAGCGACTTGCATGACTGACCTGACAGACATGACTCGCATGACTTGACAGACAGACATGACTTACCTGTTACACATGACTCACATGATAACTTACCTGTTCGATGTGTCTCACGTGACTTACCTGATCATGTACATGTCGGACTGGTTGACGAGGCAGGGCCATCCCTAGGTGAGGACGAGACGAACATGATGACACAGGCCTGCACAGACACTAATAAACAGACCAGTCCAAGTGGTTTTTTTAATCAGCATGAGAATAATATTGGTATTGTAATGAAAAAACAGCCATAAAGAGAAAATACTTGTCTCATATTTCTTCTAACAGAGGATAATGTAATGGCTGATATTATGGAACACTGCCAAAAGCAAGGTAACAGTAAAAAGAAACAAAAATGTGTAGAAAAAACAAACACTTGTAAAGAAACAAAATCTTGAAAAAAATGTAAAACCCAAGAAATCTAAAACAAAAGAAAGTGTTGCTAAAAAAATAAATGTACTATGTCTCTTCAGCCTGTTCCATCAGGACTGCAGAAAATTGTTATATCAGATGATGAATTTTTTAATGATAGTATTGAAGATGATGATGAATCGCTATGTTGTGCGTGTAATAAACGCTTTCCAGAAGCATTAAGACAATGTGTCTCACTAGTATTTGCAACATGGGGTAAATGTATGTATTTGAACTGTGACCACTGGACTCACATGAAATATTGTTGTAATGTAAATGTTTTAAGGCGTCACAGTGTTTTTTATTGTCCGTGTCATGGAATTCCATTTCTTCAGTATGAAGAGTAAATTAGTTTATTAATATTAATATTATAGTGCAAAATCTGCATTAATGTCTGTTTCAAACTGGTTTCAATTATGAAATAAAATGCTGATTATATCATTCATGGCATTTATTTATTTAATACTTCTCAATAATTGGAATGTAATTCACAATTTTAAAGTCAAGCCATGCCAATGAGGCATGAAGAGATCAACATCAAATCGGGAGCAATTCCTGGTTTATATGTCTCGTCATTACCGTGTTTGACTCCGTTTGTTAGGTCGAAAACATGAGACGCCATTTTTTTGTAAACAAAACTGTAAACGGTATTGCAGAACCAAAATTTTAAAATGTTTAAGGAAGAAATTTCATTTGTCTAATGAATTTAATTAACAATTATGCCAATTAGCTCTAGAATAATTGCTGTTGCCATTATCTACAACAGATAGAAGAAATCGCCGAAAATAAGTAAATAGGTCGAAAACACAATACGTACGTATGTGTGTAGTGCTCCCCGATAGCTCTGGAACTATAAGAGGTAGAAATTTGAAACTTTTCACCATACTAGAGTATGATCTGCACTAGCGCGCTAGGGGTTCGGAGTTTCTGTCAAACGCCTTAAGGGCAAATTATGGGCGAAAACGAATTTTAGCGATATCCAATAATCGAAGAAATCTCCAAGGCTATTTGGGCTAGAAAGTTGAAACCCGGGAATCGACTCACATATTATGTGGCAACTTCACAGAGGGCGTCGGAATTTATGTATGACCCCTCAGGGCATGGCCTCTAGGGGGTCCAAAAAACGAAAAAAAGGATTCAGCTATTACTCCTCCTACATCTTTAGTTGCAGAAACTTGGTTTTAAGGGGATAAGTAACACTATAAAAGTTGTCTGTGCCGAAGATTTCGGAATTTTGAAATTTGCCCTCAGGACGGAATAATGAGCGAAATTGTATTTCGAGTTATCCAGTAATATGCGAAATCTTCTGAAGTATTTATGTTTGGAAGCTGAAACTTTCTATATGAGTTCCATTATGTTTATCTTATTTGCTAATAATAGCGGACATTTGGTATGACCCCTGGGGGCATGCCCTTAAGGGACCAACAAACTTAAAACAATGTGCTCAGCACATGATTGGAACTTTATGTATAATTTCATTTTGTGGCTTAAATGTTCATGGGGAATTACTTGAATTACTTTTGGAATCCAAGATAAGAATTTATCATTTTGGCTTCGGTGCCAAATTTGGTAAATTTCCTGAAAATGTCAAAGACCAATAATTTTTGAAATTCTAACATGAAATCATATAATTAAGCAACTCCTCAATGTCATCAGCTAGTATGAACCCTTAAATTTCAAAAATATGATTCTTATATTGGTAAATTTCCTGAAACTCTCAAATACCCATTACTTTTTGGAATTTTACATATCAACCATATCTTTTTTGGTGCCTTATTTCATCGGTGATCATTTTCATTAGTCAGATTGCAAATAACTTTGATTCTAATTTTGGTAAATTTCCTGAAAGTCTTAAAGACCTGTTATTTTATAGAATTCTACCTAGCAACCATATCTTTTTCAATTCCTAACATTAATGATGGTCATTTTCAAAAGCCAAATTGCAAAAAATTTTAATTCTTATTTTGGTAAATTTCCTGAAACTCTCAAAGACCTGTTATTTTTGGGAATCCTACCTAGCAACCATGGGCCGTTTCATCGAAAGTATCCTAAAATTTGTCCTAAGACATACCTTAAAAAGAAAATTAGGACCATCTTAGGACTATCTTATGACATATCTTAGGATGCATATCGAAGCTGCCCTAAGACCATCTTAGTAAAGATGTCCTAAATTTTAAGTACCATTTTTATCATTAATTAAATAGGGAAAACTAATTTTTAGTGTCATTCCAATAACATGAAATGACAAATATTATTTCAAAAATATTTAAGAAAACAGAAAACTAATGACATCTTTTGTGAATATTAAACAATAATTTGCAGTTAGTTTACTAAAATGTAGCTGCATTTTACTGATATACAAAAATGAAAATTATGAAAAATATTTGTGTTTTAATATTTAGTTTTAAACACTTGTATCTAATAGTTTTTATTAAAATCGATATTCTCATGAAGAGAATTCAACAGGTGAGATGATTTTAAATGTCAATATTTAATATAATAACCAATGGCGAGAGAAAATCTCGTGCACTATTGTTACATGATTGTATATGATGAATAAAAATCATTGAACGTGTCACATTTGAACCTTAAATTGCAAAAACAGGTATGTTTCATTGGTTAGAACCAATTAGTAGCATTCAAATATTTTTGTCAATTCTATAAGTTAAGACAGACTTAAGACACCTCCATAGCAGTCCTAAAGTTAGAATAAATTTTAAAATGTATCCTTAGTTAGGACATGTTCGATGAACCAACTTAGGACTAAGATTTGTCATAAGATGGTCTTAGGACATGTCTTAGTCCTAAGACACCTTCGATGACATGGGCCCATATCTTTTTCAATTCCTAATTGTAATGATGATCATTTTCAATAGTCAGATTGCAAAAACTTAGATTCTTATTTTGGTAGAATTCCTAAAGTTTAAAGACCTGATTTTTTTTTTGGAATTGTACCTAGCAACCATATCTTTTTCAATTCCTTTCATTAAGAATCATTGTTTTCAATAGGAAGACTGCAAAAATCTTTGAATCTTATTTTGGTAAATTTCCTAAAAGTCTTAAAGACCTGTTATTTTTTGGAATTCTACCTGGCAATCATATCTTTTTTCTGTTCCTAAGAGTAATGATGATCATTTTCAATAGTCAGATTGCAAAAACCTTAAATTATAAATTGAATTTTTATTGATGATTCCTATATATACATTTTCAAAACCAAAGTTTTGAGTGTTGGTCCAAAAAAAGTGAGCGGGGTGATGACAATCTATGATTGACCTTTTTTCATTTACGTTGTCATGACATTCGTGCTCCCCGTTTTCATTCGTGTCATGATACTTGAGGCCGGGGGTGTCTTTTGGCTTTTACACATCGACCCTATTCATTGTTTGCTATTAAAATCAATGTTCGTGCCTTCGGCACGACAGTTTTATCCTTATCATAGATACTTAGGGAAATGCGTTGCTACGGCAACCCGATGTTTGCCAAATGACGAACGCGTTGTCATGGGGAACCACACTTTCTTTGTTATTTATTCTTTATTTATGTTGGTAGTGGTCGCACGAGAGTTGTATCAATTTGTTCATATTATTCGTGCCTTCGGCAAGACATTTTGACTTCTATAATCATTATTTACACATACGAAACTGCCTGTCTCGTGTGATCACGCATTGTCTCGTGTGATCTCATGTTCGAAAATACAAAATACAGACGAGTTGTCTGTTTAGTTATACGGTCGTGCCTTCGGCACGAATCATACTGATAAATTGTTAATACTATTTATTTCATCATTTAATATCTTTTCTGGTGTGGTCGCGCTTTTGGCGCGAATTGCGATTTCAGTTCGAAACCTCGTGTACAGCTTTTGCTCTTCCCACTTCAGGGTAGTGTGACGTCACATCCTTCTGCACGTTGGGTTTGAACAAGCCACGTCTTGTCATTTTATTTTCGTTGGAAATAGTGTAACAAATAATGAAAATAGCCTCATTCAACTGATGTAAAACAACATACAATTAATGCCGCAACATATTAAGTAATTATTGCTTCAAACGGACATCACCCTAGAAGATACATTCGTCAAACACAGACTTTAGATAGAAAAAAGAAGGGAAACGGGGAATGTGTCAAAGAGACAACGACCCAAAGGGGAGTAATAGCAACTCAAAGCCACCAGTGAACGGTGAGAAATTCCCACACCCAACGGCAGGTCGGAGTCGGCCCCTGAATAAAGAGTTATCAAATTCAGCGAAATAAACATCATCCTAGACTCCTATAGACATAAAGTAAACTAAGTAGAAAAAAGACAAGACAAACAAAGGCTTAATAAATTTCCTGACTTAGGACAGGCGCAAACCTGCTGCGGCGGGATTAAACTAGTTTTATTGGGCCCAAACCTTCCCCCTACAGCCAATGTGATAAATCAAAAAACAATTGTAACAACAGTAAAATTCAGTTGGCAACAGGACTGAGTCAATTGTGAAAGATGAAACTTAAAGAACTAAATATACGGACATAAGCATGAAATCACAAGAGACTACTAGCAGTTAACTGACATGCCAGCTCCATTTAAAATCGGAGACAGTTCATTAGAAGAAAGCAAATCATCATAGCGAATTTGATTCATGGCCTGATGCTTTTATTGCAGTATCAAGGTATGAATTCTTCAGAAATACAGCAAAAAATTATAGGGAAACGTGTTTTCTGTTTGAATTACGAATAATTTCAAAATTGTTTACTGTTTGTTGACGCAAATAATTTTCATTCATGAGTTGACTTAAAATTCAGATTAATGCGCGTCGCTTCGGTTCGCGCATGTCATCTGACGTAGTGACCCAATAAATTTTTGATATTGTCTAGTACGTTGATAATGACTTTATCGGTCAGTACACATCAAAGCCAAGAATGTATAAATTACCGATAAAACGCTTTATAATACCAGTCCGAAATTTTCCGAACCAAAGCAACATGTATGCGATAAATTATAAAAGATCTATCAAAAAAGGTCTTTGCCAGTTAATTCTATGTTTGTCGAAGATACCACATCAATGAGTATGTAAAAGCATGGATCTAGGGTTGTTCGAAAATTTAAATCATTTTTATTGGCCTGATCTTAAAAAAGATGCCTGTAATTACTGCAAGTCTCGCCATACATTTCAGTTGGTGAGGAAACCATACCATTTTATTCCAAAAGAACCTCTTCAACCAATACCTGCTTTTGAGGAGCCTTATAGTGCAATATTAATAGATTGTGTAGGTCCTTTACTAAAAAGATCTGACAATCAGTACATGTAAACTAACATGTGTGCATTCACAATGTTTCCTGAAGCTATCCCTTAAGAAATATATAGACTAAGACCATAGTTTGGGCTTTAACTAAATTATTTAATTTATGTTATCTACCTAAATCTATTCAATCAGATCAGGGTTCAGGTATTTTCCAGCAATGTATGAATTAGGCATAAAACAGTACAGATAATCTGTCAAGGCGCCTTAGACAGATTTCATAAAAGCTTAAAAATATGGCACCGACCTATTGTTTTGACAGTGAGAAAAATCGGGATGAAGGAATTTTTCTTTTATTTGCCTAAAGAGAAGCAGTCCATGAATCACTAGGTTTTAGACGATTTGAATTAATTTTTGGACATACTGTTAGAGGTCCACTCAAACTCTTAAAGGATAAAATTTTATCTGATGAAAAATACCGCTTAAATCTCCTTGATTACGTGTCTTCAGACTTTCGCACTAAACTTGTAAAAGCTTGTGAAGTAGCTAATAAAATTTTAAATCTAGTCAAGAATCTATGAAAGATAGGTATGAGCAAAATTCTGTAAAAACGTATTTTTGATCCAGGTGATAAAGTACTTGTATTACTCCTGTTCTTGGAAACCAATTGAAGCCAGATATTTTGGTCAATATATTGTTGAAAAGAAAATCGGTGATTTTAATTATTTTATTAAAACTCCTGACAGAGGTAGATATAATAGGTCGTGTCATGTTAATATGATAAAACATTATATAGAGAGAAATAGCATAAACATTGTACATTTTGTAATTATAGTTAGTATTGACAGTGACAAATCTGAAAAAGGACTTTTGTGAAAAATTTGATTCGCACAAAAGCTGGAAAATTCAGATGCTTAAAGATTTGAATTCTAAACTTGAACATTTTCCAACGATTAAAAGGACCAGTTAAAGTAGTTACTCCGTGAATTTGGACATTTGTTTCCTGACATTCAATCACGAACTGATAAAATATTTCATGATGTTGATGTTGGTGATTAACTACCGATAAATCAACATCCATACCGACTGAATCCGATCAACAAATAAACTTGCTCAATGAAGTTCAGTATTTGTTGAAAACATGCATTTATTAGAAGCTCTGTACTCAGCTGAATTTTGGCTTTTCTGTTTTGATCATTTTAGTTATTTGTTGTCTTTAAATCTAAATAGAAAAAAGAAGGGAAACGGGGAATGTGTCAAAGAGACAACGACCCAAAGGAGAGTAATAACATTTCAAACCACCATAAGATCTTCAATGAATGGTGAGAAAACCCCACACCTATTTTTTAATAGGCAATTTTTCATATTGGCAGTATTTGGCATTGTACAATATCATGTTCTTCTTTCATAATTGATGATGTTGTTATTACAAATCTATTTAGAAGTATTTCAATTGAAATTTCATCTGTTAGAAGGCTTGATATCATAGTCAACGAAAATTATGCCCTTAGCTAGCTGTCAGTAACTGGGAGCATTTGTACCTGTGTGTATTGTCTTCATGTTTTATGAACTTCATTGTAAGGGTACTCGTCTTGATAAGTTGGACTTTTTTCTAGTTTGATTTTAACTGTGAGTCTTTTCCGTGTATTTATTTTTAGCCATTCACCACACATAGGGGGAGGGTTTGGATCCAAGAAAACGAGTTTAACCCCATCGCAATTTTTGCGCCTGTCTCAAGTCAGGAATATGTTGGTCATTGGCTTGTCCTTGTCTTCTTATAAAATTTTAGTTTCTTTATATTAGGTTTATTGGATGTGGTTTGCTTCCATTGATTTATTCACTTTTTTACCTTTTTGGGGTCATTTAGGGCTTGCTATATGGTGTGAGGTTCCTCACTGTGTTGAAGACCATACAATGACCCCTCGATGCTTTGTTTTGGGTCGTTTTAACCTGGATATGGGATGTTGTCTCTTTGAGATTTACCCCATTTCTTTTCTTTTTCATATCATTCAGCTTAAACATGTTTTTCGGTTAATGGACTTCCATATGTTTGGTTTGATATGCACTGATGAGACATAAGTTGTCGAAATGTGCATATGCAGAAAATAAATAAATAAATTCACAGTTACTTCGGTATTTTGTTATTATTTAGACAGATCAAAAGCAATTGGAGCTTGCCTTGTATTCTAGTTATAAAGGTGAAACTTATCATACGTGTACGGACTATAAAAAATTAAACATTGTTACAAGAAACTTACTCATTTCCGATTCCAAGCATTGATGATTGTATTGATAAAATAGGAAATGTTATATACCTAACAAAATTGACTTGTAGAAAGGATTTTATCTAGTTCCTCTTACAGAGCATGCAAAAGAACTTTCCACTTTTTAACAACTTTTCCAATACGAAGTGAGGGCTTTTGGAATGAAAAATTCGTCATCAACTTTCCAACATCTCATCAACAGTTTTATTTCTGGAATTGACGGTTGTGAAGCATACATGGATGACATGCTTACATTTGTATATATTGTGACACTTTGGAAGAACATTTTCAGATGCCAAGAACTTTTTTAGAACATTTAAGCAGTGATATGTTAACAGTCAACCTCTTCAATAGTGAATGTGTGCTGGCGAAGTTCCATTAGCACCATCATATGGTGTTTACATATCTCAACTTGTTCGATTTGCTCGAGTATCTAATAAAGTTTGCGATTTTAATGAACGGAATCTTTTCATAACTGGAAAACTATTACATCAAGGTTTTCGTTATCATAAACTAGTTAAAACCTTTTCTAAATTTTATCATCGATATAAAGATTTAGTTCATAAATACAATGCAACCTGTAAACATCTAATCAAGGCTGGCATTTCACACCCCTTATTTTACGGTAATGTTTTACATAAGAGTAAAACATACTTAAACTCGCCTAACAAACTTATAAAACCTTTAAATCGTCTAATTCATAAGGGTTATAATAACGGTATTGTCGTCAAGTCATTACGTATGGCCTTCTTTGGTATTAACATTGAATTTTACTGTTGTTACGATTGTTTCTTGATTTATCACATTGGCTGTAGGGGGAAGGTTTGGGCCAAATAAAACTAGTTTAACCCCGCCGCAGCAGGTTTGCGCCTGTCCTAAGTCAGGAAATTTATAAAGCCATGGTGTGTCTTGTCTGTTTTCTAGTTAGTGTATTTTATGTCTATGGGAGTCTAGGATGATGTTTATTTCGCTGAACTTGATTACTCTTTATTTAGGGGCCAAATCCGACCCGCCGTTTGGTGTGGGGTTTCCTCACCGTTCATTGAAGATCTTATGGTGGCTTTGAGTTGTTATTACTCCCCTTTGGGTCGTTGTCTCTTTGACACATTCCCCGTTTCCCTTCTTTTTCCTATTATATGAATCATTTAGGACATGTTGTAGGTCAGGGTCAAGTAAAACGTATTGATGCTAAATTTAGTGCTATTCCAGCTTTCCTAGACCTGAGAATAAGAAACAGTTGATGCGTTTTCTGGGAATGGCTTGATTTCATAGAAACATTTTGTCAAAACTTCTTTTCTATTAGTGAGCCTTTGACTAAAATATTAAACAAATGTAAAACGTATTTGGTCTTGAAGTTGTAACGAAGCAGTTGAAGAAATAAAAGCCATTCTTGAAAGTGCACAAGCTTAAGTAACGCCTAATTCTGATTGTGAATTAGAATTAGCAGTAGATGCCAGTGATGTTGCTGCTGCTGGTATGTTATAACAAGAAGGAAAAATGATATACTACAAATCATCCATTTTTTATTGTTCAAGAAAATTTAATAATCACTAGAGAAATTACTACACCATTGAAAAATATGATTTAGGCTCCAAAACAATTGGAAATTCATGAATTTCCAAAGGAAATTCACAGCTTCAATTCAGCATTTCATTTTATATACTGATCATAACCCTCAAAAATGAATTCATAAAATGAGAGATAACAATCAAGACTTTTAAGGTGGAGTTTGACTTTATTTGGTTTGAATCTAGACTTAAGACATATCAGGCATATTAGGCAAAGATAATCTTATTGCAGATGCATTGTCAGTTGATATCTTCATGACACCTCATTGGTTTACTATTAAATGTTTTCATTGCATTCAAACATTTCTTTTTGGAGAGGTGTAATAGGTATTTAAATATTGTAAATATTCTAAACATGCAACGTATTCATTGTTTTTTTTTATTTTGAAAGGCCTTGATATAATGCAATTTGTTTTGCCTAGTTATGAAATTTGCTTGGCCTAGTTATGCAATTTGGTTACAATAAACATGGTCAAGGTTATTTAACCTATGAAATTTCTGGAACCTTGACTTAAATACATAAAGATCATTCTAGAAATATTGTATGTATAAAAGGAAGGTAAAACGTCACATAATAACAATATAAAGTGTAAAAGCAGTCACTGTGATAGTTTTATATAGGATTATTAAGCACATCTTTTGTATAGGAAATCGACATCCGTTATTGTGAATGTATTATTGATTATTTTATGAAGATTATAAGGAATATTTATATGGACATTTATTGCTGGACTTCAGTGAATTATTAACTTGGATAATCATGATCAACTTCGTAACTGTCAGACACATTTGTAAGTTGTTATTTGTATGCTGTACATTTAATTTGTAAAATCATTGTTTGTCTTATTTTGAGTCAAATTTATTCTTATTGCTGACTATAATTTATAGGTTATATCTACCTAATTACAAATTACAGGACTGAGTTCGAAAGTTTGGCTACACAAAGAGACCTTTTTTCTTTCTCCAATATTTTTGAACCCGTACATTAAAATTGAATATACAAGTAAGAATAACCAATTTAAAATTCTACTTATTAAGAATTCTAAAAAAAACTATGGAATGATAACGTCAAAAATATGAATAGCTTCTTTTGATCTCGGCAGTGATTCAGATAAAACGTGCATAAAGAAATGAAATGCTTAAAATCCATTTTTATTTTATTTTTTTTCAAAACTCAATTTTTTTTTAAATTGACAGCGTATAAATTCATAAAACTTTTCACCTTAAATCTTAATCAATACTGACACTTTTGCATACAATTTTCAGTTGTTTCTTACATCGACGATTCAATTAAACATATTTTAATGCTCAAATTCAAAGGGATCGGGCAGAAGTTATATCATCATTATTATAAGCCCTCTCCCTAGACAAATCCTTACCGTGCCATGAAAAGTGGTTTTAAGAAGAATCTGCTTTAGCTTGCTACGATTTTATAAACACTTTTCAAGTGTCTTCATTTGCCCTATCAAAACATTCATGGAATTAAAGGTTGGGGTCCGTGTGCAAAATTCTTTAAGGTATTAAACTGGAGAAATAACAAAATACCGAAGTTTCTTTTTTGTCCTGTACTCAAGTGGTGTCCTTGTTTCTTGTTGTTTCCGATGTTGCCGTTATCCATGGATTGTTCGTTCTTTTGACTGACGGATCGGTTCTCACTTACTATACTGATAACCTATTTTCTGCATAGGGAGCATTTCGACAACTTATGTCTCTTCAGTAATGCAGATCAGATAAAAAAAATTTGCAAATCCATACACCAAAATATGTGTGATATCTTACAGAGACCAAATTGCTCGTGTCTGAATAGAAAAGCCAAAATCAGCTAAGGACAGAGCTATGCGAAAGGGAGATACCCCTTAGTTTTGAACAAAATTTCTGAAATTTAGATATTGCAATTGTTTCAAATAAAATCGGCGTTCGGGCCAGCACAGAAGTACTGGCCACTGTGTTCGTAAATACCCTCGGGGACTAATAGTCCACTAGTAGAGGCATCAGCCCAGTCGTAATAAATAACAAAGTTGCTGTTAATTTAGTTTCTACATTTTCTTCAGTGCAGATGAAACCAAATATTTGGAAAGCCATATATACCAAAATATGTGTAACGGCTGAGAAATCAGAGGGGTTCCGAAATCTGACACTAATTCAAAAATATGACGAGGAAGCCACCTAAAACGCCATTAACGAAAGAAATTCTAAAAAATGCAATTTTGCAATTATTTTCTGATTTTTTCTTGTTTTTAGATCTTGAGGATACGTATAGCTAATCAGACTATGCATCGTCTCCTGGTCACTCCAATCAATCTCAAAACCAGTATGTCCATGCAATTTTCGCATATTAAAGATTTGAAACGATCCTATTCATGAAACCTTGTGACGTATGACATCTGCCAGAATTTCTTTCTTCCTTTCAATTTTCATACACTTTCTCTTTTCTCTGTAATTATAACAATAATCTTTTCCTCAACTGTCAATAATTTTGATAATAGGATATTTGTAATCTCAGTATTGTTTGATTCTTAGGCTAGTATATTTCAAAATTCCGTGACTAGTGACAGACTGTGATAGACAATTTTTACTTGTTAATGACGCCCCAATTAACTACTAGATTTGTTACTGATGACGTCGATGTGCCATATCATGTCCATCTGTCTATATCGTGTTATATGGTGTCGTATGGAGGTTTTACATAAATGGTCCTCCAAGTTTCCATTCTTATTAATGTTCATAAGGGTAATAACATAATTACCCAACAGATATCCAAAGACCAAAAAAGAAAAAGTAGGCGCAAAAACACCGGAAAATTGTTAATCTGAAGGTCCTGACTTTGGTACAGGTATTTCAAACGAAATTGTGGGTTTAACCTCTATTTCCATGGCGGTAACGACCATTGGCAACTCGACAGCAATTGTTTTGAAAGTTCGTTGACAATGAAACGAATGTTCAAAATAATTATTAATCGAAATTCGGACCGAATCTTCATTTTTCTGCAAGGGACTCAGTGATATCTGTCGGACAGCAATTTTTGAAGACGATAAACTGTCGGATAATTCTTTTAATTATCGTACAAAAGATGCAATTTTACGACAATTGAAGAGGCAATCACCGAAATGGCTATCAACATTCTAGGCATTAATAAAAATATTCAGTAGTTTGTTAGATACAGTCAGACAGAAACAATATACAGGAAAAATATACTATTAAATAAGTAAAATATGAGGAAAATTAAAACATAGAAATATTATATCTTTTATTAATCATAAAATACTGCAGTTACTGTGAATTTAGTTTCTGCATATGTGTATTTCGAAACCTTACCACTCTTCAGTGATAAGTGTTATAAATGATGCTTTAACCCTTCACCTACTTTATATCGTCGTATAACTCTCCTTCTGGAAAATAAAGCTCAAACTTTCAAATGACATATCAAATTGACAGTTTTCCCGTTTTCAAAACATTTAAAAAAAATTAATATGCAAATAGCGACGCAAATTGTCAGTGAAAAGCAAGAAATTCCAGTCTTAAAAAACAATCAATTGGTCAATTATTTAGTGTTTTCAAATGAATTCATCAATTTGCGGCACCAACAAAGTAACATGAAGTTTGGTTTTCATTACTTACTGTATTTTGACGATATTTTTTGTGATTTTAAATAATTGTTTTTTCCAAATATTTAAAAGTTAGCATTTAATACAACGCAAACAAATACCGTATATCGGTTATTTTCGCGTCGGCTTTTATTCGCGATTTTGGTCTAAAACGGGGCAGTTAAAAATGCGCTTTGTTTATTATTAGCTTTCTTATTCTTCATCCAATGCATTTGAATGGGCAGTGAAATTTACGCGGTGGCTAAAAATCGCGCATGATTGTCTAACGTGAACAAAGCGAAAATTAAACACTCGCGAAAATTCCCGATATACGGTACAATCAAGTGTAACGAAGTGTTGAATTCATTGTGATTTACTCTTCGAAATACATTATAAAAGTATTGTTCTTCAATAAAAATATAAAGCAGTGGGGAAATACTTATATTTGAGCCCCCCCCCCCTGTTTTCACATCATTGGTCCATTGGTCATTGTATCAAAAATTATTTTATTGACAGGTGTGCTCCCTAAATATACTCTCCAATTCATAGTAAAATATTCAAATTTACACCTAGTCTGATTATTTTATAATTCACGATCCTAAAATATAGATTTCACCAGTTTATGCGATCTCTGAATGCATTGCAATCTCAATAGCACTTCTGTAGTTGTCGGCCCTTGAAGTGGTAACGCTAGTTGTACATATAAATCCGGCGTACATGGCGTAGCAGACGCTTAGTTAATTTGATTTGAAAATTGACGATTTTCAAATTCATTTGAGCATTATTATGTTTAAAGCGTAATGCCAATTCATTTGAAAGTTTTCAGTCAAATATTCACACCAGTAGGCTATCAAATAGCCTTGGTCTACATAAGGCAAGGAAAAGGAATATCTAACTTCAAGGTAAGACATATATCATTTATAGCATTTTCATCGTCAAAGAGCTCACTGGAGTTGTTACATGATTGCATGAACATTTGTTAACAATTTACTACCATCTTTATTATCCCCCGCTTAGCGAAAGAGCGGGGGGATTATGTAATGCAGTCCGTCCGTATGTACGTACACATTTTACAACCATTAGATGTTGGCTGCTTTGGGCCTTGAACAGAATTTTAAATCATTCTTGTGTCACAAATACATGTGAGAATAAAGAGAACCAATCAATAGGTATAATATTGGTAAACTTGCCACTGAAGAATATGTCAGGTCTTTGTCACCTAATAATTTGAAGGCAACCTTTGCTAAAACATGTATTTATCATTTTAATCAAAATTGTGTTCCTGCCATCACTTTGCTGCAATCAACATCATTTCCTTCTGACATTGCTGTATGTGACAGACTGGCTGATAAGGACAATGACAATTCTCAGTCCCTTGATGTTAGACATGACAATGTTGTAATTGATGGAGACAGACACCACGACACACCAGACGGAAGCGACTTACATGACTTACCTGACAGACATGACTCGCATGACTTGACAGACAGAGATGACTTACCTGTTACACATGACTCACTTGATGACTTACCTGTTCGATGTAACTCATGTGACTTACCTGTTGACTTACCTGATCATGTACATGTCGGACTGGTTGACGAGGCATCGCCATCCCTAGGTGAGGAAGGGACGGACATGATTACACAGGCCTGCACAGACACTAATAAACAGACCAGTCCAAGTAGTTTTTAGCTCACTAGGCTATGCCAGGGTGAGCTTTTGCCATCACTTGGCGTCCGTCGTCCGTCCGTCCGTCGTAAACTTTTCTTTAAAAATCTTCTCCTCTTAAACCACTGGGCCAATTTAATCCAAACTTGGCCTGGGTCATCACCAGGGTATGTAGTTTAAAAATGTGTTCGGTTAGTCCGAGTGCCAAACAACATGGCCGCTGTTACTAAAAATAGAACATAGGGGTAAATTGCTGTTTTTGGCAAAAAACTCGAAAACCGTTGCAGATATCAAAAATCTGTTCAGAATGCCGAGATCTATCTGCTCTGCAATTTTGATTTATTTTTTATTTCAAAAAGTGCAACAGATAGAGGTGAAGTGTAAATTGGAATAATGTTCAGCATATCAAGATCTACATACTCTGAAATTTTGAAGAAAATCCAAAGGCCTGTGTAGGAGTTATTGATTGATTTTCACCATTTTTTTTTTCCAATGCCTTGTGTGTTATTGGATATTTCCCTTTAAATTCTGTGTTCAAATCTTCTTTGGTTAACTTTTCTCTTCTAAGCTTTAGAGAAATTACCTTTTATAGCTTTGTTAAAACAATTATTTTTATTTATAATTAAGAGCAAGAACAGTGTTTTTGCACAAATTTTTACAATTTTTTGAAAAAAGGCTTTCTTTATCTTTACCTTATTATATGTTACAATTATTTCTCTATACAAGATATTTTGTCTTACAGGGAAGTATTTGATTGGCCACTGTACTGTATGCTTTGCTGACATGAACTAGCAAGCAGTTTCTTGGCCTCACAGCCTGCATATTTTATGTTGTTAAGTAAAGCCCTTAATGATCAAGTGATGACATTAACCTTGAGAACCAAAGATGGATTTGATTACTACATGGCATATACATGTATGATGCTATGAGGTGCTGTCTAAGTATTGTGACTTTGGTGCCTATATATCATCCAACATGGCCATCTGGGGACTTAATTTATTACTGGACTGTATAGAAAGAGCACATAAAGAATTTTTTATCTGAAACAACTTTGCTAGTTAGAATAAAACTTAATCACAATGCATCTTAGATGGTCCCCTTCAAAACAGATGTCCCTCAAGTCTGCACCTTATGCAAATTGGCTACCAATGGGAAACATAGTTTAATATTGGAGTACATTCAATTATCTTCCTCTTGAAAACCATTTGGCCAATTGGAAATAAACTTTGGCACAACACTTAATTTTCTTTAAAATTGTGTCCTGCAGATCCATACCTTATCCAAGATGGCAGGCAATAGGGAAAATAGTTTCATCATATAACATAAATGTTTGTTTACATAGTTTGAAAATGAGACCCTTTAACATAGAAGTTTATTTGAATTTATGTATTGACCATGGACCAGGTGAGCGATACAGGCTCTTGAGAGCCTCTTGTTTTAATCAGCATAAGAATAATATTGGTATTGTAATGAAAAAACAGCCAAAAAAGAGAAAATACTTGTCTCATATTACTTCTGGAAAAGCTATAACAGATAATAATGTAATGGCTGATATTATTGGACACTGCCAAAAGCAAGGTAAGAAACAAAAATGTGTAGAAAAAACAAACACTTGTAAAAAAACAAAATCTTATTTGAAAAAAATGTAAAACCAAAGAAAACTAAAACAAAAGAAAGTGTTGCTAAAAAAATAATAAATGTACTATGTCTCCTCAGCCTGGTCCATCAGGACTGCAGAAAATTGTTATATCAGATGATGAATTTTTTAATGATAGTATTGATGATGATGATGAATCGCTATGTTGTGTGTGTAATAAACGCTTTCCAGAAGCATTAAGACAATGTGTCTCACTGGTATTTGCACTATGAGGTAAATGTATGTATTTGAACTGTGACCACTGGACTCACTTGAAGTATTGTTGCAATATAAATGTTTTAAGGCGTCACAGTGTTTTTTATTGTCCGTGTCATGAAATTCCATGTCTTCAGTATGAAGAGTAAATTAATTTATTAATATTAATATTATAGTGCAAAATCTGCATTAATGTCTGTTTCAAACTGGTTTCAATTATGAAATAAAATGCTGGTTATATCATTCATGGCATTTATTTATTTAATACTTCTAAATAATTGGAATGTAATTCACAATTTTTAAGTCAAGCCATGCCAATGAGGCATGAAGAGATCAACATCAAATCGGAAGCAATTCCTGGTTTAAATGTCTCGTCATTACCGTGTTTGACTCCGTTTGTTAGATAGGTCGAAAATATAAGACGCCATTTTTTTGTAAACAAAACTGTAAACGGTATTGCAGAACCAAAATTTTAAAATGTTTAAGGAAGAAATTTTATTTGTCCCAAAGAATTTAATTAACAATTATGCCAATTAGCTCTAGAATAATTGCTGTTGCCATCCTCTACAACAGATAGAAGAAATCGTCGAAAATAAGTTAAAAGGTGGAAAACACAATACGTACGTATGTGTGTAGTGCTCCCCGATAGCTCTGGAACTATAAGAGGTAGAAATTTGAAACTTTTCACCATACTAGAGTATAATCTGCACTATCGCGCTAGAGGTTCGGAGTTTTTGTCAAACACCTTAAGGGCAAATTATGGGCGAAAACGAATTTTTGCGATATCCAATAATCGAAGAAATCTCCAAGCCTATTTGGGCTAGAATGTTGAAACCCGGGAATCGACTCACATATTATGTGGCAACTTCACATAGGGCGTCGGAATTTATGTATGACCCCTCAGGGCATGACCTCTAGGGGGTCCAAAAACGAAAAAAAGGATTCAGCTATAACTCCTCCTACACCTTTATGGACCGACCATGTAACCTGAAGGGGGGGGGAGGGTATGGTTTTTTTTTCTGGACAGAAAATTTTGTTCGCTCTTCGCGCGAAACAAATTATTTCTTTTTTTGCACGCGTATCAAAAAATATTTTTTTTTCAAAATTAACATTAATTTTTTGGGCAGAAAGCCTCATTCAGAAAATTTTTTTTCATCATTTTGGCAGCCAAAATATTTTTTTCACATAAAATCAGATCCAAAATATTTTTTTAGAAAAAAAACCATAGCCCCCACCCCCACCCCCCCCCCCTTCAAGTTAAATGGTCGGTCCCTTAGTTGCAGAAAGCTGGTTTTAAGGGGATAAGTAACACTATAAAAGTTGTCTGTGCCGAAGGTTTCGGAATTTTGAAATTTGCCCTCAGGGCGGAATAATGAGCGAAATTGTATTTCGAGTTATCCAATAATATGCGAAATCTTCTGAAGTATTTATGTTTGGAAGCTGAACTTTCTATATGAGCTCCATTATGTTTATCTAATTTGCTAATGATGGTGGACATTTGGTATGACCCCTGGGGGCATGCCCTTAAGGGAACAACAAACTTAAAACAATAAGTACTCAGCACATGATTGGAACTTTATGTATAATTTCATTTTGTGGTTTAGATTTTCATGGGGAATTACTTAAATTGCTTTTGGAGTCCAAGATAAGAATTTATCATTTTGGCTTCGGTGCCAAATTTGGTAAATTTCCGGAAAATGTCAAAGACTTTTAATTTTTGAAATTCTAACATGAAATATATAATTAAGCAACTCCTGAATGTCATCAGCTAGTATGAACCCTTAAATTTCAAAAATATGATTCTTATATTGGTACATTTCCTGAAACTCTCAAAGACCCATTACTTTTTGGAATTTTACCTAGCAACCATTTCTTTTTTGGTGCCTTATTTCATCGGTGATCATTTTCAATAGTCAGACTGCAAAAAACTTTGATTCTAATTTTGGGGAATTTCCTGAAAGTCTTAAAGACCTGTTATTTTTTAGAATTCTACCTAGCAACCATATCTTTTTCAATTCTTAACAGTAATGATGATCATTTTCAATAGTCAGATTGCAAAAAACTTTTTATTCTTATTTTGGTAAATTTCCTGAAAGTCTTAAAGAACTGATTTTTTGGAATTCTCCCTAGCAACCATATTTTTTTCAATTTCTTACATTAAGAATCATTGTTTTTAATAGAAAGACTGCAAAAATCTTTGAATCTTATTTTGGTAAATTTCCTGAAAGTCTTAAAGACCTGTTATTTTTTGGAATTCTACCTAGCAACCATATCTTTTTCAGTTCCTTACAGTAATGATGATAATTTTCAATTGTCAGATTGCAAAACACTTTAATTATAAATTGAATTTTATCGATGATTCCTATATATACATTTTCAAAACCAAATTTTTAAGTGTTGGTCCAAAAAAGGTGAGCGGAGGGATTGCAATCTTTGATTGACCTTTTTTCATTTACGTTGTCATGACATCCATGCTCCCCGTTTTCATTCGTGTCATGATACTTGAGGCCGGGGGTGCCTTTTGGCTTTGGCACATCGACCCTATTCATTGTTTGCTATTAATCACAATGTTCGTGCCTTCGGCACAACCCTTTTATCCTTATCATAGATACTTAGGGAAATGCGTTGCTACGGCAACCCGATGTTTGCCAAATGACGAACGCGATGTCATGGGGAACCACACTCTTTGCTATTTATTCTTTATTTATGTTTGTAGTGGTCGCACGACAGTTGTATCAATTTGTTCATATTATTCGTGCCCTCGGCAAGACATTTTGACTTCCATAATCATTATTTACGCATACGAAACTGCCTGTCTCGTGTAATCACGCGTTGTCTCGTGTAATCTCATGTTCGAAAATACAAAATACAGACGAGTTGTGTTGTCTGTTTAGTTATACGGTCGTGCCTTCGGCACGAATCATACTGATAAATTGTTAATACTATTTTTTTCATCATTTAATATCTTTTCTGGTGTGGTCGGGCTTTCGGCGCGACTTGCGATTTCAGTTCGAAACCTCGTGTACAGCTTTAGCTCTTCCCACTTCCGCCTCAGGACGAAAAGTGTTTACAAGTACCAACCATCGTTCGCTTCGCTCACATTGGGTTGGTAAAAAAACTATTTGTTGAAATACACATCTATTGAACTCAGACTCAATGTTAATTCTCCAATTTGTTATAATGAATCATTCTTGAATTTTGAGCTAAATGACAAAATGGGCATTTTCGGTATTCAATATGATATGGATACGAGGTCGGATAAAAAATGCGTCAGACAATTATATATGCAAATCAAGAAGTGGTTTAGCGCAGTGTGTATCCAGTTGAATGCCTACAGTTTATTGAAAGATTTTAACAATGCCTAGCTGTGACACTTCCATAGTTTTTGTCTCCACTGAACTTCTTTCACAAATGATTTCTAAAACTAAAAATATGTAAATTTATTAGAATTTATTACCTGAAGCTTGAAGCAAAAACATATGTTAAAGTACAGTTTTATGTAAAATTAAAAAAAAATGGTGCCATATCATTGAAATGAAATTTGCCTTCCTTGTTGAATTTCCAGTGTATTTTAAAAAAAATATACCAAGTGCGTTTTTTCCCATTGCATAGCCAGAAATTAATAACATAGAATGTACTTCAAGTGTGGGAGTGGATTGTTGACTGGTAGAATCCCTCTATTAATATGTATAAATTATTACATATTTGAGTAGTTTTAGCTAAGAGGTGTGTAAAATTCACAGCTTTTTTATTGAGAAATCATACTTAATGTTGTGGGTATTAGAGGGCCTAAATCATATCATGCTCAAAAACTTTTCCCCTTTTGAAATATTTTTATATTGAATGTACTACAACAGGGGAGTAACTTTCTTATTTCTATATCGAAACTATACGGATTTTCAATGCTATTATAAACATAGCGACAAACACTTTTGTAAAATTCTTCTTACTTATGAATTTGCTTATACACAGACATAAGATACGACCAAAACTTCCGAAAATAAAATTGCAAATGTGCAATTTTAAAAGAAATTTAATTTTTATATGAAACTGTACTTAACTGTTTAACGCGTTATAATACCAGTCCGAAATTTTCCGAACCAAATCAACATGTATGCGATGAATTATAAACGATCTATCAAAAAAGGTCTTTGTCAGGTAATTTTATGTTTGTTGAAGATCCCACATCAATGAGTAATTTCAAGCATGGACCTAGGGTTGTTCGACATCTAGCAAGGAATGAGCTTAAACCGGTGCTAGGGACCGTATAGGGTCTGTAAGTCTCGTCATGTGACACCGAGAAATCACGATAAAATTCAAATTTGAAAACGTTTCCCGCCATAATATGACGTTGTAGGATTATGACGTCTGTAATATTTGCTTGAAACGTCACATTTTTCTGCTAAAAATGCAACTTCCTGGTACAAATTATGTACCCGGAAGTCCCAAAATTTGACGAGACTTACAGACCCTATTGAAATGAATATGAGGTATGAACAAAGCTCATTATTGAAAAACCAATGGTGAAGTCAAGATGAAGAACAACAATTAAAGCGTTGTTCCATTATTTGGTTTTACTATGTATCTGTAGAGACTTTGTCTTATGTGCATTTATCTGTTTACCCTTCTGTATCTGATCTCCTTATCAGTTTCATGGGAGTTCACTCCCGATCAGTTTCATGGGAGTTCACTCCCTATCAGTTTCATGGGAGTTCATTCCCTATCAGTTTCATGGGAGTTCACTCCCTGTCAATTTCATGGGAGTTCACTCCCTATCAGTTTCATGGGAGTTCACTCACTGTCAATTTCATGGCAGTTCACTCCCTATCAGTTTCATGGGAGTTCACTCCTATCAGTTTCATGGGAGTTCACTCCTTATCAATTTCACGGGAGTTCACTCCCTGTCAATTTCATGGCAGTTCACTCCCTATCAGTTTCATGGCAGTTCACTCCCTATCAGTTTCATGGGACTTCACTTCTTATCAGTTTCATGGGAGTTCACTCCCTGTCAGTTTCATGGAAGTTCACTCCCTATCAGTTTCATGGGAGTTCATTCCCTATCAGTTTCATGGGAGTTCACTCCCTATCAGTTTCATGGGAGTTCACTCCCTGTCAATTTCATGGGAATTCACTCCCTATCAGTTTCATGGGAGTTCACTCCCTGTCAATTTCATGGCAGTTCACTCCCTGTCAGTTTCATGGGAGTTCACTCCTATCAGTTTCATGGAAGTTCACTCCTATCAGTTTCATGGGAGTTCACTCCCTGTCAATTTCATGGCAGTTCACTCCCTATCAGTTTCATGGGAGTTCACACTGTGAGTGCCTTGGGTTTGAATGTTGTGTTTTTATTTCTGCATTCTGTAGCTGTCTAATATCATTGTTTTCTCTGTTCTTATTTTGGTTTTTGGGCTTCGATTTCTGTAATCATCAATCCTTTGTTCCTTCGGTATTCTACTGCCATTGTTTGTCAAGCATATAATTTGTTACAGGAATAAAAGTCATTTTGGAGGAGTTTATCGATGTGTAAACGCGGCCGACTCACTCACAAACTAAATTAAGTCCGAAACGCGGCCGACTCACGCACAAACTAAATTAAGTCCGAAACGCGGCCGACTCACGCACAAACTAAATAAAGTCCGAAGGACTTCATGTAAAGTTTGTGAGTGAAAGGCCGCGTTTACACATCCATAAACTCCTCCAAAATTACTTTTATTTCTTATAATTCCAAATTTTTCCACTTAAAACAATGATGTTTCTAATTTTGACGTCATCATTTACTACACTATTTTAACTCGGAGCGTACTAATCGACAAGAAGCTTTTATCGGAAAATAAATTCTTTGTTTTTAATGACGTTGACCAATGGAACTGGACGTTATAAAACCAATTGGAATTATTCTTTTATAAGCAATTGTTTCTGCAGATCCCTTATAAATGCAGGTACATTAAGAAACTTCAGTGGAACTCAATGACCATTTAATTAACATTGGTAACAAGAAGAACGTAAAGTGTTAAAAGCCGTTCTTACACTACACCGTATAACACAAGTTGTATTAGGAACGGTCGAAAATCATTTTTGTACGATTGTAAATATTTTTGTTCGTTCACGAATTACAATGAAAACGCACAAAAACCGGAGGTATACAGAAAGTACACCATGCATGCACAGTCCTGGCAACGAATAAACCGAACTCGCACCGAACTGACACCGCAACCCTACCGGACCAGCACCGAATAAAACGTATTTATAACGGCAAAATACCGGACGAGTACCAAATTAAATTGATTGTTAACGAAAACGTACCGTCCGAACACCGAGTAAAACAATTTGAATAGGTACTATGTAAAACTATCGACTTTTGACCATTCAACAACTTATTTTACACAGGTAAACGGCGTGCTTGACCAATTAAATTCATTTCCCAAAATGTCACCAAATAGAAAGGCAGGAAAATGACCTAAGAAAAGAACTAACGTATTACGGTTAACCTTCTCAAGCATCGACCCAAAGCAAAAATGCCAGTACTCAAGATACTCAAGACCAAGAGCAGTTATGGTAGCGGATGCTGCTTAACTCATATAACGTTTTAAACGGCGAGAAAACGGACATAATTTTTTTGTATTTTGATGTTACCGTATTTGTCAGAATAATGTTACAATATAAATACAAATCAACAAACACAACATAACTCTTACAATTACTAAATTAGTTGCCGTGATGTTGGATTTATGATTTTAGAATTTCCCCTTTCCTTTTCTTGCTTCGGTATTCGTTTGCCGATGTGTATTAGATAAGCAACATTAAAAAAGGCAGTGTAGGCCTACAGCACCTTCTATTAGACATAATAAACAACCGTCGTAAATTCGCTTTAAGCATAATAAGAATGGTAAAAGTAGGCCACATTTTAAAAGTTAAAAAGGACAAAATATATATTTGTAAAACATAATAAAAGACCAGCTAAAAATCAGAAAAAAGGAACAGAAAGTATGGCTTAAATTACCAGCCTAATGGCCTCCAAATATGGGGCAACCAGATAAATTCTGTTACTCTTTACCGGTTCAAGTTTCTCTCATTCTGGCAGGACCATCATTTTGGTTTTCAGTCCGGTTGCTTCAATGTTGAAGCCATAAGGTCGAAAATATGCGCCTTTCTTCCTGTTCCTTTCTTGTGATTTTAGCTGTTTTTCTGTTATTATTATTTTCTTTTAAATTTCACATTTTTTGCTTAAAATTTTTTAACTGTGGCCTACTTTTTCGATTCTCATTTTGTTTATTACATTCAATTTTGGCCATTGCACAACATATGTTTTCATAAATTTGTTTTATTCGCTGCTCATTCGGTCGGTTTCCGTTGTAAGTCCGGAACTCGAGCGGTTTATCCGTTACCTCTTCTGTAAAAGTCCGTTACACCAATTTAATGTACATCGGATGCAAGACGGTCACGTATATAGAACGCACGAGAACCGAACAAAACGTGAACCTACCGTATATTCACCGGACATTTTGTGCGGTATATGTCTGTTTCAAGTTTTGAACATGTTCAAAATTTTTCACCGTTCAAAACGGACATCACTGTACTTGTACCGTATTCACCGGATAAAGAACGGACGACAAACGTATATGAACGGATATAATTTATTTATAAACGTTCGGAGTTCGTTTGGGTTATACGGTGTAGTGTAAGAAGAGCTAAAGATTCGGTGTGAAATATTTCGTATTCTGAGTAATACATTAGCAAACGAATACCGAAGCAGAAATGATGAAAGGGGAAATTCCGTAATCAAAAATCCAAATCAAGATAATTCAGATCCAAAACGAATTGAAAAATACCAAACAAATCACAAAAGCATTAACAAGAACACCACAAAACAAAAACACTGGCAGTGTGAACCCCTTTAAAAACTAAGATGTTATCAGGTTTTCCGGAAGAGAAGCATGATCTGCTCTACGCTTGGCACCCGGAACACAGCCAGCTAAAATAATGGTGTTGAAATATATGTTTGGTTAATGTCCTTTTTTAACCCTTAGACAAACCAGTTAAACCCCATGGTACGTGTTACTTCTCTAACCCGTAAATAATACTAAGTTAAAAAGTTGAAAAGATTTTGTATACATGTATATAATGATTCAGTATTTGGACAAAAACAAGCACAAATCGGTTTCACAAACACATCTTATAAAGACAGAAATAAAAGATGACAGTGAAGTAAACAAGACAACACAAAAAACTAAAGTACAGACCGTGTGAACCCCTATGAAAACCAGGGGTAACATTGGGTGTTTCGAAACTGTAAGCATGATCTGCTTCAGGTATGACACCTGTCACACTGTCAGTGAAAAGTCCGTTTTTCATAGTTGGTGTTTGTCAGTCCGGTAATAATTTCTGGAACTACCCAAAGATATTCTCATATGTGAAATAGAAACATTGTAACGGTCTGTCAAATCATAGTGGCGACGGTAAAACTTTTGTAGTGACTATTGCAACAGTGATTGAACATACGCTTAATGTATAAGTTTTTGTGACAGTAATTTCGCACTGTTGACAAATTTGCTGTACAAATTTCAGGCACGCCAATAACGAATGAGTTGTGAAATGTAGATGTCATATGCCTGAAATGTGGAATATTACTGCTAAAAATGGGAAGTGCACTATTGGAAAGTCGAAATCATCACGCTTGTTATAAATTGTTGTTTTCAGACTTCCAGAATCGTCATGTAGAGGTATAGGTCCAGGTAAAATGCTGAAGATGGTGTATCAGTTGTCTTTCATTAGGTATACAAGATGAAGGTTATCTTTAAATTGGGGATTATTTTATCTTTAAATTGAAGATTGTTTAATGAAATAACAGCATCAATATAATGAAAGCTTAAATAAAAGGACTTGGCTAGCTTAATGTCTTTTTTCTGAACTAGCCCTTGTATGATCCTGGCTTCATACGAGTAGGAGAACAAATCTGTTGAAAGTAATTACAGATTTCTCAATAGACATAGTTATCTCCGTTCCCGCCTCATTAATCAACGCTCCATAAATAATCAGACCATTGTGGATTTATTTGAAGTTTCCGTTCGAACTCTAATTCAAGATTCTTTTTTGACTTAGTACTGGGATGATCATTTCTTTGATCTGTATACGACCTTTCAATAGCAATTGCTGTCGAGTTGCTACCGGACACTGCCGCAATGGAAAGGGAGGTTTGGCATAAAACCGGTTTAACCAACCATTTTTTTAAATGTCTGTTCCAAGTCAGGACCATTGCAGTCGAAAATTTGTCCGATGGTTTCCACCTAATTTCTCTTTTTGTCTCATAGACTTCGGCTCTTAACAACTCTGTTCGGTAATTTTGTTGTAACCCCCAATTAGTCTACATAGGTATCCCCACTGTCTTGGGGAAAACTTTTCCACCAATTCTACAAATATGTTATCAATTAAGAATGGCAACTTCCTCTGTATACTTTTTGTTTGAATCAGTGTGATGTTTAAAAAAAATAGACCCCATCTTTACTGTGACCCATTTCTTTAATAAACTAAAAGGGTAACATGGGGGAACTTTGGATTTGTGCTGCTGCAAATTCAACAACCGGGACTAGCTGGGCGAATTCTGTAGCTTTAAAGCCATAATTAGAATTAAAAGTGAAATACTTCGATACAGTCTAGGATATTGTTAGAGGCACTCTTTTTGTTCAAACGATATTAATTTACTTTCACTCTTATCTGTTGTTCATGCAAGTGCAAAAGCACTTGGCTTTTTGGAAATTGTTTTAAAATCAAATGACATTGTACATGTCTCTCCAAATAAATCAACAAAGAAATTATTACAAGAATCCTGTAATGGCTACTTGCTCAACAAAAAAATAGTTACTCTAAAGATACAAAACTCAAGGTGTAATTGGTAATATAAAAGTACAATACAACAAATATCTTCCTTATAAGGTTTTCATGTGTTTATGATTCATTATCTTCCTAAGCATATTTACCTAACATTTAACAAAAGGGAAAAACCAATCAATTATGCAGATTTAACAACCGCCAACACGAAAGTCTGGTATATGTTTTTAATTCAAAAGACGAGTGGTCTGTGGCGAGGAAAGGATTGTTCTTCAATACCCTTTTCTATATTATTTTCAACATTTTAGAACCTAAAAAATATCCAATTCAGAAAATGAACTAGTGTAGAGTATTTTTCATCAAAACAGTTTTCATTATTCCGTTGATGTTTTTACTTAAATGCTACGTCTGTCGTCATAGAATTGAATAGCAATTATTTTATTCTTCTTCGTGTAAGGAGCTCATCTACACATCTGACACCTGATATAAAATAATTGCTGCATGAAATTCATAGCTCCTACATAAATAACTATTGTAATTTAATCAACTGTTTTCATTCCCTTCAGTCATTTAGGGGACAACGTTCAATGAAAGGCGGCGTAATGTGTCACCTACCGGTTAAGCCATTGTCATTGTCCATCTAGTGCCTTTAGGTAGTAAACCTAGGGTAGGGGTAGACAGCTCTTTTATATTTGATAATGCGGGTAAGAATTTGGCCAGGAGCTGAAATAATAACTGTAAATAATAAGATATTTATTTTATCATTAATATAAACTCCCTTTATAACAAAAACTTCAGTATTCCTGCATTAAAATACCCAGGTTTTAAATGGTTTGTTTAGACATTGAAATACAACGTATTACATTAATGAATGTCAGACATTTCGTCGCATTAAAATTAAACTGTTGTATGTCACAAAACTACAGTTTTTGGGAAAATGGATTTGAAATTTTTTGAGTTGATATCTTTTCAGCTATTGACAGCCTTACTCCAGGTTTAAGTTTGAAGGTAGAAGGGGTCTTGCCGAAAGTAGAAATCCCACTTTTTCAAAGAAACAAAGCGTTGAAAACTAGAAAAGTCAAATTTTCGTTTGGAAATAGAACATTTTTCAAATATTTTACTTATTTTTCCTCAGTATTAAAATATAATGTCAAATAAAACAGTTTAAAACTTAACATTTAGTGTGCATGTAAATAGGAAATGTAGCAAAATATAAAAAAAAAACAAACATGGATATGCAATAAAAAATTATTTCTTGTGATAATTGAGCGAAATATACAGAATCTAACTTTAAACACGCCATATAAAATGTTAGAGTACGTATAACACTTTTAACCGATTTTCTAATTAATTGCATTCATTTTTTTTTCTTTTCTTTTTCCCTTTTTTAATGCAATAAAATAATTAGAAGGCAAAGGTAACAACCCCTTTTCTGTCAAAAAATACCTGTATTGCGAATCACAATTCATTCATTCAAAAGAAAAGCAAATATTGTTTTCTGCATCTCATACTTTTTCATATTTAATTGAATAAAACTTCAACATTCCATTTCAAAAAGGATTCTTTGAGAACAAATGAGGGAGTAAAAAAAATGTAATTGGTCTTTGAGAATTTTATGGAAACTGTTAAAATTGGAATCACATTTCTAAATTCTAGGATTCAGAGTTATGACTGGCAAGATTAATAGATTATATGCTAGAGCTCTGATTATACATACATGTACTAAAATATAAAAATCTAAAAAAAAAATTCTGGAAGCTTAATTAAAAATGGAACAAGAATAAAAATTGAGAAAGCTTAATTTATTGCATATCTACGGTATAAAGGGAACAATTCTACACAGGAATTCACTGAAATCTAAGTTCGTGACGCATGCCAGGTGCTTGAAAAGACGATCTTGTGTCTTCCTGTTTGAAGCAAGACCAATATCAAGAATCGGAAAGTTATTGCGCATCTGCAAAGTTTATGCGTTTTTTTATTACTGAAAAACCATAAATGCAAAATCTTAGAATAACTGCATAGTAGTTAACTATGGGAAAAAATCTGCGGTTTTCAAAAATCACGTTTTTTTTTGAAAACGTGTTTTTTGAAAACCGCAGATTTTTCTCCATATTAACTACTACTGACGGGACTACAGAACAAATAAACATGTTATTTACTACGGTTGAGACGGGTAAAACGGTCTAGATTTCACTCACATTTTTTACGATGTTTACGGATTAAACATCTCATAAGTAAAACAAAAATCTTATAGGTTTTATAGGAGTAAAAAGTAAATTAGGACTTGGTACATAACACGGGTTATACATAACACTGACGTGTATCTCTGGTTCTATACTTTTGATTCCTATATGTTTCTAGTAAGTCTGACAGGTCGTGACCAGTTACTCTCTCTACAACAAATATGTTGCTAAGAGGAAAATATAAATATACGATTTCCCCTTGAATATCAAGTATTTCGTAAAAACCATACACCTTTGTTTTTATTTTTCTTAGATTGGTCAAATCATATGCAAGCATTTTTTTTACCTGATTTTTATTATAAAAGTCAAACATTATTACTTACCACAACGGTTATGCACCCTCCTACCTGAAATACACTCATGGTTTTTATCTAATAAATATTCGGGTTATAAAAAAATGACAACGATTCCCGTTTATTTTTCATAAAAGTCTAATACGAACAATTTTAGAACAATACAAGGAGCAAACAATATGCCCAGTGATCTTTTCCGTTTACTCATTGTTGGGCCAAGTGGATCTGGTAAAACAAATTTGCTAATGCACCTTTTATTTAAACCCTTATTGTATTACGACAAAATTATTCTTTACGCAAAAAATTTGGAGCAGCATTATTACAAGGAACTAATTCGAAGATTCGAGGAAATAGCGGAAAAACTAGATGTGTCTCTGGAAGATTTATTACAACTATCTAATGATAAAGTTGAAGACATCGACGAAGTATCTGATGACAAACAAAAAATCGTTATTTTTGACGACTATATTTGTTCACAACAAGATCAATCTTCTATTGTGAAATACTTTATAGGCGGAAGGCACAAGAAAATGAGCGTAATTTATTTGAGTCAGTCCTATTTTGGGATACCCAAAGACTGTCGTCTGAATTGTAATTTCTACGTAGTGTATAATTTTCCGAGTAAAAGGGAGAGAGATCTTATATCTTCAGAACTTCAGGTCTCAAAAAATACGTTTGTTTTAACTACTAAAAATAAATATTCTTTTCTGTATCTTAACTTACCAGACAAGAAAATATTTCATTGTTTTGATCGGGAAATACAATCTTAACTTGTTAAAATCTATTTAATCTCCTTTTTGTACCCCTAATAGGTAATCGATACACCGCAGTGAGAATTTCGCAATGCATTAACAATCAAAGTTCTGAAGTACTGTCTAGTCGGATTTACGCGTTAATTTCGAAAAAAAGATAACCGTAAAATTATTTACTGGACAACAAAAGACTATATAGAAAATGTTGAAAGTATAGACGATGAAGAACAATAAAAGCGTTGTTGCATTTGGTTAATTTTACCATGTATCTGTATGAATTTTGTCTCCTGTACATTTACTCGTTGACAATATCCATTATTTTTTCTTGAAGTGTGGAGTTCTTAGAAAGATCCCGATTGATTGAGATGTATGCTCTCTAGTTTTCTTCAGTTAAAATTTTCAAAATTTTGCATTTTGGCTTTCATATTTTCTTTAAAAAATCAAACTATTTTTACCATCTGTAGTTATAATGCCCACATCTCCCCATTTTTTTTGCCAAGTTATCTTACAACCAACTCAATGACTATCCTGTGGTCGTGGGTGTGTGTACTTCGAATTGTATTTTGGTCCCTCTTTCGGGCAATGGATGACAGTGTTTATTAGAGTACTTTGTCCAATATCTTATGTCTGATCCCGCATCCATTAATGTAGACAAACATGGACGTAGCTTTGTTCGACATCAAGTGAATTCTGCTCAACTCGATGCAACTAGTGTTAGGGTACGTCCCCAATGTACTATTAGGTATTAGTGTTTGCTCATTTTTGAAAGCCTCATATATTTTTGCGTCAAGCAAATGGGTATGACAAACGCATATCTCTTGGTAGTGGCTTAGTTCGCTAGTTTATTGCAAGGCTATATTCTTTACCATTGAAAGCTGTCCAGTGTCTAGTGTCGGTCCAACTGGTTGATTATAGCACATGGACAAATATCATCGTTGATACGGGGAATATAAATGGTTTCCAATTAAACTGCTATGTTAGTGGTAAAGAAATGATGTATGTTCTATGTTCTGTTTTAGTTAATATAGGTAAGCGTGGACATAAATAGATGACAATTTTTAATCTAACGATTCCGTAAAAATGTGTTGGTATGTTATCATTGAAAATGGATAAAAGAAGTACGTCACATGTAAATGCTGTATCTTGACCGTATTAGGATTCCGAAGTAATAAGGGAACATTTTGCATAACTGTCGAAATTTGACAAAAAAACCTATAATTTTCACATCCCCTCTGGGTTGCATTTATGCGTATCGTATTTTTTGTAAAAAAGAAAAAGAGATAAAAAATTCAGTGTTTACTAATGACTAAATACCGAATTTACTGTGAATTTAAATTCTGCATATTACTTATTCATAAGTTTAAATTCTACAGCTATACTCAATTCGAGCCGACATTTTTTTAACGTTTCCATTGATCACTTCAAGGCCGTATATCAATATACATCCCTACATGATCGCTTGTCAGTTTCACCAATACTTTATAAATTTGAACAAGGAGTTATATATTATCTATTTAACTCCTTGATTTGAACAAAAATATGTCAAAAGACAGTGAAATACACAGGCGGGTCCAACCTTCGAAAAGGGGTGTTCAATGAGGTTCCAGTTAATTTTAAAATAATAAAAAGGGGAGGTATCCAACTCATCTCTTAATTCGCCAATGAAAACATGAATAATTGTCCATCCTTTGTCTCTAAGAGGGTACTTAAATCAATAAATCAATAAATATATATTGCCAATTTAATGTTTTTTTAGTATCGATACAAGAGCTATACAAGTTATCATGATTCTTAATCAAATTAGCACTTCGTGCAAGCTACGCTTACTAAATAAGAAAGAATTCTAAATCCTCGATTTATTATTATTATTATCATTTATATAATTTTTTAATCAGGTACTGAATTATTTGAGTTTTTCAGTTTTGTATTCAGAAACATTACAAATATTCAGGTCACAGGTAATTGATTTTTATTTCTACAACTACGGTAACATGTGAAGTTATTTATAATTAACTTGTCACGTGACACTCGGTCAACTGCTAAAATATTCCCTCGATAATTCTATTTTAATTATGCTTAAACCTTACATTTATATGTTGTATTTTTTTATGCAGTTTACAATAATGTTAAAGAATAAATTGACAATGAATTTGGCTGCAAAAAGTTGATTTTTGGTCTCGAAGTGCATATTCATACCCGGGATTTTTCTGAAGAAAGCGACAGCATAAGGAGAATTTACGTACCGTAAATCCTCCTAAAAATCAATACGACGTCAACCTGTTGCCAAGTCTATTCATAACTACAACGTACATCGTTAGCTAAACAACGAGGTAAGTTATATCTCATATATTTTTTTTGTTGTATTTGTGTTTACCATTAAGCGGTATAATTTGTTTTTAATATAATGAATAGTCAATTCCATGAACTAAATTTTTACGGTTTATTATTTCAGGTTTGTCACAATGAACAAAACAGAATTTGCTGAGATGAAAATGGACAGATTGTTATGACCAACGTTTACACGATTTCGAACAAGCCGAAATTACCAGAGGAAAAAATAATAATAATGGATAGTTACAATACGAACAGTGATATTAAAAAGCAGGATATAAAAACAGCAACCGAGAAGAATATTCTAGACTAATCACACCATGCTGGACTTAACTTTTCTCGGAGTTAACTTGTGGAGGAATTTGTGCGTGTTCTTTCACGGATTTAATAAAGATTTATTATTTTTCTGTTTTTTCAATTGTTGTATGACAAATTCACCGTATACGTTATGGATTTATTAGACATTGTATATACGTCATGGATTTATGTGGACTGTCTATCATATGGTAGACAGTCCACATAAACCTCATACGTCATGGTTTTATGTGGACTGTCTAGCATATGGTAGACGGAGCACATAAACCTCATACGTCATAGATTTATGTGGACTGTGGTAATCGACAGCTTCCTATAGGAACAGATTTATTCTTATCCAAGAAAATTCTTCCCTTGTATTCGTTTTTATTTGCAGATCTCTCAAAGTTTGTGAGGTGAAGAATACTAAAATGATCAATACCCTGTCCTTTAGAAGTCCTCTTTAGATGTACCTTCTTCATGGAGAATTCTCTTGTGTTCTTTACTTCTTCGCCCTTCAACATCTTTTGAAAGTCTTCTTGTGTTAACTTAGTTTTATTTAGTCCTTTTCCCTTTGTCTTAACACTAATTACATTGTCTGTGTCAATTGTTATAGTCATATATAACTTAGGTGCAATTTAAACCGCCTTAAATATCTTGGCGTTTTTCTTATAGTCATTAGCTAAATCACCTAAATTATTACCATTATAATTAGGTATTAGTTTTGCTTGCTCACCGGGCACATGAAGACTATCAGTGTCAGTATAAAAAAAGTCTAACTCTGTTTTGTTCTCCGGGTTCAATCTAGTCATATGATCATGCATGATCTTGTGGCTATAAGCCAGAACAAAAGCACCATAATGTGATGGTTTACTGATCTTATCAACTGAATCAATCTATGATCTTAAGTAACCTGATACATACCAAGTAGATGAAATTAGTTCTAGATCCGTGATTATATACTTATGATGAAACTTCCAGTATTCATTGTTGTCTCTTATTGTCTGGGTGTGGTTAAATATTGGTCTTTGTATAATTTTTCCGTAGGGACCATTCATCAATAGTTTTGCTAGGGTGTATTGAATACTTCCTTTTTGCCTTGTTTTCTTGAGCTGAAAGAATTTCTGTATATAATCATAAAACACCTTTAGTTTCTTCCCAGTAATGTCCCTCGATAATCTCGACTTTATAGTCATATTTAATTATTTGTTCTATATCAACTGAAGTATACCAACCCTCCGCGTCTTGTAGATCCCATTTAGTTGCTCCTTTTTCGTCCTTTCTTGCTACTACTGGATGAAGGAGTTTCTTGTTTGTAATATACTTGACTTTATATATCCCCATTTTACCCTTCTTTTCACCCTTGGTATATTTTCTTTGTCCCACCGGATATTCGTGTAACATACTGGTTGGATAAAGGGACACAACATCTACGTTTAACAAGAAATCAGTTACATCATCGTAGTTTATTTTTTCCTTAAACTGTTCAGATACAAACTCAGTCTTGCTCTTGTAGCACCGTCCACCATAAATACTCTTTCTGATATTTTTCTCCATCTCTGTTGAATCAGATATGTCAACCACAACTCCTTCAGGTATATAATCTTTCCAGATGTCGAATCCTAGAGAACTAGTCGAGATGAAGTTAGTGATGTCTCTACCAAAATCTTTGTAACACTGGTTGTTTAACTTGTTGAACAACTCTCGTATACCAAGTACATCAGACTGTAGATAAACAAGGCACTCATTTCTCATACTATCAGACATATCTTCCCAGCGTTTCGATTGACTGTGATCAATTTCTCCTTTTTGTACTTTGCAACCAAAATCAGACAATGCTTGACTCAAAGAACTACCTATGTGTTTCATCAGATCGAAACATCGTATTCTATCTTTTTGTAACCCGATTATGCTTCCGTTATTCATGATAAATTTTTCCGGAGCTAATCCCAGGTTATTCATACTCTTAACCAAGAAGTAGTGATCAAAGTTACTCCCGTTATAAGCGCTAACAATAAAATCATCAAGTGACGGCAGTTTTGCTCAACAAATATCGTACAAAATTGTCGACACAATCATCACCAGCGTAGTAACAAAAATCACTATCTTTTTCTACGAAACCAAGAATGTAAGGTGTATGAACCTTGTGTCCGTCGACAATTTTTGTGTAAGATTCTATATCATAGTGAATTATGTTGGGGTTTAACTCTTTGCTCTTCCCTTTTTCTTTATTACTACATAATAATAACCAGCCGTGTTATTGTTACACTTGTGTTTTTTCTTATATCGAGTACCGCAACGGGAACAAACAACCGAGCAAGTATGCTTTTCGCCGAAATAAATAGAACAACAAGACGAACACTTCTTCTTTTCTTGTTCGATAATAAGACTGTAATGTCCCTTAGCTAGTTCTATAGTAGTGAGATACTCTTTACCGTAATGCTCTTTTGTCTTTTCACAGCATAAACCGACAGGTAACTGATACCTTTTTATTATGTCCCACGCTACTGGTACAGGCACGGGTGTTTTTGGAGCCAACCCATATGCTCTTCGTATCTGATCACAGACAGTGATTGTAGGATTAAAATCTGGTTTGAGTGCCTGCGGCAGTTGTTTTAAACATCGAAAGAAACAGTTAATATTAGTTGATAATAGGCGTTTTCTTTTAACCCCATCTGTTATTGTTTCCGAATAATTATGGTCCCAACATCCACCACTGGGTGGAGGAACTACGTTTATTCTAATTCCTATGATTTCGTATATATAATCCTCATTCGGAGGTAAAGAAAGGTCTACGTATTGTTGATAAAGTGATACAAAGTCAGTAAACTCTCTTATAAGAAACGAGTTCATACTCTTGGTGGTATTATATTTGTAACTTGGTGTACTACCAGTATAGACAAATTTCACTAGTACATCAGCGCTATCAGTAAACCCGTCTGAAACAGCGTGATCCAGTCTTTCTTTTATTAACTCTGATATCACCTCTACCTCATCACTAGTTAATTCTTCTTGAGGACGACTAATAGTATACGTTCTAATTCCGTTTTTTTTTCGTTGTAATTCAGTTTGAATGACTTTTTTATTCTATAAATCATTCACTTTTAAATGATTTTTTATTTAAAAAAAAAAAAAAATTTTATTAGGTAACTTTTTATTCTACAACTCTCTTACGATGAGCCGCAGAGTTAATATGATTTTTTTGGCAGAAATACAAAGGAGTTTATTACACACCTCGCAATAAAATTTATGGGAAGCGTAATAGGCAATTAATTCTTGCTTTTATACCCTTACCTAACAGTTGACCAATTTTTGATGCGGCGCTGTCGTTGGAATATTTTTTTATTTCTTTAATCAATGCACCTGGTTTTGTCGAAGGTATATATATTCACTGCCGTAGGCACTTGGTTTTGCGGTTGGTGCTGCCGTAGGCATTATTTTATCTGCTACATACTCTCCCACCTTTTCACCAAGTTTTTTACCCCCAGTGTCTAGTGCTGCAACGACAGATTTCTTTATCGTCTCTTTTGCCAGTTGCTTTGCAGCAGTGCCTACGGCAGTGCTAAATATGCTGTCGAATAGTCCACCACCTATTTGTTCCCTCGTTACCGGGTCAACAAAAATGTATGTTCCTAACTCCTTACTATATATTTTTCTCATTTTTTTCTTTACCGTTTATATTTCTTTCAGAATAAAAGTAAAACTGGTGTCAACACCATTCAAGTCTATATTTCTACCGTTTACGTCTGTTATCCAAACACGAATCGAGTCAATTCTCGTTTTGTTTACCTCTGAGTATCCTATATGGTACGGTCTCTCTCGGAACGGGTAACTACGAGTTAGATCTGCAGTACTAAACACGTAGATTACGTCACCCGACTTACCGTCTACAACTGAATCAGTGATTAAGTCACAATGAACATAAATATTGTCTATCCCGTTAGTGATGTTAGGCAGTTTACTACCGTATTCTGTTTGGTTCACTATTTTCTTGTCGAATCCGATTAACTCAGCAAAGTTACCTTCTCTTTAGTCTAGCATAGCACCTTTCTTTAGTGTAATTAGCACCCTAAAGCTCGTTAGATCAAAGTTTAGTTTTATTGGAGTCTTCGACTCCGTCGTTTACCGATAGTAATTCTGCTATATAAGTCGACATGTCCCCGTAGCTGTAGTTAAGATTAGTAAATGTCAATTCCTTGAGTGTTTTATCAGGGTCAAAGACACTCTTAGAATCAAGACTATACTTTATTTTCTTGTTACCATAGAACTCAGAAATATTATACCAACTGTAAGTCATAGTATTTATCTGGGACAAACCAAATACGTACTGTTTGTTTTTATTTAGTGCAAAGGGTTGTTCGAACTGGGTCTCAAAATCAGACGGGGTTCCTTCGCCGGCATAACTAGAAAGTGTTATCATTCGTTTCAGTTTTTATTACTCAAAATATTTTTTATATATTTTTTATTATTCAAAATATTTTCTATAAATTACTTCATGCTGTTCTTTTGTTATATCATCTTGTTCTAGGAGAGTGTCTGGAATGCTTATACCCTCGTTTATTAACTTTTCGGTGTTGTTACCAGCCTCGATACCAGCAATAAGAAGCTCTAACCGATCTACTAGCTTTGTTGGGTCATAACACAAAATAATCTTGAATTTACCACTCGACTTTACTAGGGAATGTTGCGACAGCGTAACTAGTTTTTTGAACATACGCTTTGCAGAATCAGAATACTTTTGTTTAGGATTGTATCTCTTTGTCACTAGGTCAATAAAGTCATCATCAACTGGTTCCTGAATTACTTGTTGTCCTTTTTTGTCTAGTCCATACAACTTATTATATTCAAAAAGTTGTTCTAAGTCCAACAGTAAATCAGAATAGTAACCATCAGTGTCTAATTTATATGACCCTTTAGTCGCCAAAGCTTTTCCAATTTTTCCCTTTATTTTCTTGAAATAATTTGTATTTTTACCCTGGAGATTTTCTATTTCTTGTGGAAATTCCGACTTTTTTTTTCATTAGTCCCAGTGCTATGTTCATAGCCTTTATCTTTTTGAGCTTTTCTTCATCAGTCAGGTCGGTGTTTTCTAGTACCTTCTCGGCGTCATGCTGATTTAAATTTACACCACCATCTTCTATTTCAGTTATCTGTGCATCTTGTTTAGAATATCCTGATGGTCCTGGTTCATCCGGTTCATCCGGTCCTTGTAGTGCCTGCGGCAGTGCAAGTAGTTCATCCGGTACCGGAGTATCCATAATATTAAGAACAGGTTGATCTACAGGAATTAGTTCACCAAATACCGTAGGTGCCTGTATTACAGGCGGTGTTGTTTTTATTGCTTTCGTTACTGGTTCAAAGAATTCCTCGAGTTTATCCGACTGTACACTTTTCTTATTCTTTCTTCTTCCTTCTTCATTTTGAAGTCCTGTACCGCTTTCTCTGCTTTTGACTTCTTTTGAGCTAAATCCTTTAATTCGTTTAATATTTTTATCTTCCTAATATAAAAAGTAAACATGGGTATATTTAATGAAATATCTAAGACGGTGTCAGGAGGTGCATCAACGGAGACTAATTTTGATATAGTGCTAAGTAAGTATGCGAGCAAGGCTCAGTTAGATAGATATTTCCGTAAAGGACAAGACTTAGATATGGGTGGGCATAAAATCACAGGTCTTTCACCCGGTTCCGGCAACGACCACGTAGCAACAATAAAGCAAATAAGCGATACTTTCTTTCCTGCGGTAGCGCGTCAAGACCTGGACATGAATAAGAAGTATATTAGGGGACTCGAGACCGACTTAGATGACCCAACCTGTGCGGTAAACAAGAAGCCGCTGCAGTAGAAAATAGACACACAGAAACGGAACTTTGGAGCGGAGTTTCCTAGTAAGGCTTTTGTTGCTGCAAGTGAACGAGAGCTAAGAAAAGACTTGCACAGACAGTTTCTGAGACCAATTCACCTATCACAACTTGAGAAAAAAAAATAAGTGCTGTTCATACTAAGACTGAGGTAGACGCCAAGCTAGACCCTGTTTATACTAAGACTGAGGTACACGCTAAATTTGATGCACTAGACCCTGTTTATACTAAGACTGAGGTAGACGCCAAGCTAGCCGATTATGAGGGTTATACAAAAA
>MJUU01037883.1:8002-24127 GCA_002080025.1 Modiolus philippinarum
TTATCATTTACTGTATAAAGTCTCATATAAATTATATTTAGGGGCATGCAACTTTTGCAACATCACAATTACCACAAATAAAGTGAAAATTAAGTCCTCCTGAAAAAGCCACTTATAGGGTATGGTAAAAGTATTCCCAAAAATAGGAGTACTTCTAGGCAAAATACACATATCATAGAAATGGTGGTGATTTACCAAGTTTTCCCAGTTAAATAAATGTCATATTGCCACTGGTGAAATGAAAGATTTCTAGTCACTGAAGGAAGTGATGTCACAAAACTGTCCCTAACATTATTTTGTAAATGTCTTGGCATATTGACATGCAAGAATAATCTCAAGTACATTTGGATCTAAAGTCATGGAAGTTTTTCAAAAATTTGTATAAAGGATAACTTTTCCAAAATTATGATTATCAGAAATATTCATCTCGTGACCATAAAACTCCATACCTCACTCACACACTCTATGCATTTGTGAGTTAATTGGTTTTCAGTCACTCAGTGAATATTTGTCTTTAATCCTAATTTTGAATTAGTTATATTATAAGGATGTACTTGATTCAGTGTTTCCTGTCCTTGTTTTCATTGTTTTAGTTATACTATAAGGATGTACTTGATTCAGTGTTTCCTGTCCTTGTTTTCATTGCTCATGTAGATGGTATTAAACCCCAGTGAACAAGGTCTCTACCATTTTTCTGGTAACAGCATATAATTAATGAATTATATTTACATAAATTATATATTTTGGTACTTTTCTCTAATTTATTATAGTGTATTTGTTTATTTGATAATTTTTTTCATTGTCAAACATAGAAGATAATTATACACAATATAGATTATGGTGTTGCACACAGCTCTATATAATGATTATGTATTGGTAAGGTGAGCTGCAAAGATAGGAAACATGAATCCAAATTCCACAGTGAGGAAAATCATCTTTTTACATCTGTTAGGATCAGAAAATCCAGCAAAGTTTATGGCTGAATTTGAACCCACATTTAGACCTTTGCTGGATTTTCCAATGTTAACAGTTGTAAAAAGATGATTTTCATCTCTGCTGGCATTCAGAGTTGTATTTTCTACCTTTGCAGCCCATTTTACCAATACATTATTATTCTTATAAACAGAAGAGTTTTTGAATGAATATGCAGGGTGTGCAGTATTCTCAGCAAGTTAATGATATGTGTCTAATTACGCTTCCACTATATAATCAGATGAAATAGTATATGTGGTATAAAGAAGGTCAATAAATTAACAGTTTCTGCCATGTGATACTGTGATATTTGATGACAGTATTAATAAGAGATTTAACTGGTACTAATCAGTTATAGATACTGACTTATGATATAGACAACTTGGTATATAATAATTTTGATTACCGCAAAATGAATGTTGTTTTAACAGATATTTTTCAGCTCACCTCACGAAGTGAGGAGGGCTTATGTGATACCCCTAGCGTCGGCGTCTGCGTCCGCGTCTGCGTGCACTTCCTAGTTAAGGTCCATTCCTGCTTACTGACATGCTCCACATCAACCATATTGGTATGCCTGATGCATTTTGGGATGACAACTGGAATGCATGCTTCGGATGCTGTCTCTGACCTACATTTTTGCATGAGCGACTTGGTTAGGTAGAATGGTTAAAAGTCCATTCCAGCTACTGACATGTCCCACATCAACCATATTGGTATGTATGATGCATTTTGGGATGACAACATCAATACATGCTTCGGATGCTGTCTATGACCTACATTTTATGCATGAGCGACTTGGGTAGGTAGAATGGTTGAAGTCCATTTCCGCTTACTGACATGGCCAACATCAACCATTCTGGTATGTATGATGCATTTTGGGATGACAACATCAATGTATGCTTCGGATGCTGTCTCTGACCTACATTTTACGCATGAACGACTTGGTTAGGTAGAATGGTTAAAGTCCATTTCAGCTTACTGACATGTCCCAAATCAACCATATTGGTATGTATGATACATTTTGTGATGACAACAACAATGCATGCTTCGGATGCTGTCTGTGACCTACATTTTACTCATGAGCGACTTGGTTAGGTAGAATGGTTAAAGTCCATTCCAGCTTACTGACATGTCCCAAATCAACCATATTGGTATGTATGATGCATTTTGTGATGACAACAACAATGCATGCTTCGGATGCTGTCTGTGACCTACATTTTACTCATGAGCGACTTGGTTAAGTAGAATGGTTAAAAGTCCATTTCCACTTACTGACATTGCCAATATCAACCATACTGGTATAAATGATGCATTTTTGGGATGACAACATCAATGCATGCTTCGGATGCTGTCTCTGACCTACATTTTACACATAAGCGACTTGGTTAGGTAGAATGGTTAAAGTCCATTCCAGCTTACTGACATGTCCCACATCAACCATATAGGTATGTATGATGCATTTTGGGATGACAACAACAATGCATGCTTCGGATGCTGTCTCTGACCTACATTTTAAGCATGAGCGACTTGGTTAGGTAGAATGGTTTAAGTCTACTCCCACTTACTGACATGGCCCACATCAACCATATTGGCATGTATGATGCATTTTTGGATGACAACAACAATGCCTGCTTTGAATGCAGTCTGTAAAGTACATTTTATGCATGACTGAATCTGTTAAAAAGAATAATTATAGTCCATTCCTGTTTACTGACATGTGCAACATTTGTGACAATGCTGTGCAACGAGGTGAGCTTAGCAGGCTGTGGCTGCTTTCTATGTTTTTTGAATCATATTGCAATTATTCTACGGTTAAAGTAATCTGTTATAAATATTTTACCATTTTGCTTTGGTTAAATACTGAAATACCCATGTGAAAAACAACTGCATTTTTAAAAGTCACAATTTTGACCTTATGGAAACATCCTGTTGATCCAGCAAACATTTACATATTGATGAAACTTAATAATGTATCTTATTTATAAACACCTTCATGTATTTTAATTATATATAATTTCAGTGAAGACTGTTTACAACATGTCTTTTATCTTACTCAATTTCGACTACACATCAGATCTGTCCAATCCTAACTCACAAAGATTTAAAAGTCTGGCTGGAGCATTCTGTCTAGCAGTAAGTTTTATCAAATCTTTTTAGTAGTTATTTAATACTGTAACAGTGACTCCCTTATGAATGCTATTCCACTATCTGTCTGCTCTTACACTGCATTCAAAAGGCAAAGATTATTTGTAGATAACATATGTATGTTTTATGAGTTGATCTTTCAAGAGTGTTTTTCCTATTTGGGCTTGAATACTTGGTTTCATTTGATTTGTAATTTAAGGACGTTTTGTGCTTAATATACACGTATAGCTTTTGTTGACCTTTTAAGATAGTTATGCATGAATCAGACTTTTTTTTATTCATTAAAACTTCCTGCACCATGGAGCTTAAGGGCATTGATGTATAGTGAACTTCTGCATCATGGAGCTTAAGAGCATTGACGTTACGTGAACTTCTGGCTATTTATTGAGATTGAACCCATGCTTTATCTATCTTTAACTTTATATGCGTTTTACTAAGCTACTGCTAATTGCAAATGACTCCATGTTAGTTTAAGATGAAGAACATCAGTATAACAATGTTTGATGTTTGTACAGACGTTAACTGATTGGGTTTTGTCTTGTTTACACTTAATCATTATCCTTTAACTTTTCTGTATGATCCTGTAAAAATTAATAAGTTATAAATTTTGTATTTTGACAGTTAAATAATACATATGGTCCTACGGAAGATTTACAAGGAAATTTGATACCTCGTCCATCCTTTGAAGATTATGAAAACTGTGAAGTGAAAGCATTTACGTAAGTACTGGTATAACCTATTTCTTAATCAGCAATAACAGACACTCTTTATAAATATCTGACTTTCTGTAGATCTTGAAATAAAATACTTTCGTAGACCCAATTTATCCAGGTAATAAATGTATTCATTTCACAAATAGAATTTTTTAGTTCTACAATTGATGGATTACTGTAATTCTTTACAGGAGAGACTCATCAGGAACAGATAAGGTTAATTTTATCCTAACTTTCCGTGGAAAACAAGAAGAAGGACAGGTACAACTCATCAAAGGTCTATTGATAGAAAATGCACCAAGAGTAACAGTGAATGGTCAGATTACATTGAAAGTTGGACCTCTGTATGTTTATGAAAGAGACCTGGCAATAGAACAAGCTACTGTTTCCATGACAAGTCTGGATCCTGGTTCTACTGGTCCTACTGGTGCCACTTTACCAGCAAGTAAGTTGATTCGAATTTCTCTATTATAAAATTGTAAAATTAAAATACCATTTAAAGCAATCTTGATTTTTAATAAGAAAAGAGTGAATGATTTGTTAAATTTGTTTTTGAAAATGTTGACAAAATCAATTTTTATAAAGTATTACTTTCAAGCTAATGAAATATTGAAACATGATGTAAGTGCTAACTTTGATATTTGAGCAAACATGAATTTTTCTCTGTTTTGTTTTGAAATGAACAAGGATATCTTTATAATGTTTCAGATTTTTTAAAAAGATTTAGATTTAAATTGAACGACTTTATTGATTTGATATTAGATGTTATATAAAATTGGCTGTAGCTTTCATCAGATTCATGGTCAAGCCATATGCTGGAATTTACAAAGTTCTATGATAATAGAAGAAATAAGATTGGGCAGAAAATCATCGTTCAAAATTGCTCAATGATATTGAGAAATTGTAACGATACCATTCTTTACTTTAAGTTATTTATGAATTTTGACTTAATTTTTTCTTACAATGTAGCAGAACAATAATAAAGTGCTACAGTTAATTTTGTATAACTTTGTTATTATTTTTGTTTGTTTGTATTGTTTAAATGTTGTTATGAATATTACTAAACACAGCTTTACAAATATATAATACTGTTTATATATATATATATATATATATCATATATCAATTAGCATGTTGCTTCACTATCTTGAGTATAAGTATATCAGGTTGTTGGGAGTAAAACTTCCATATTATATATATATTTATATCACAAGTCTTATATATATATATATATATATATACTTGAAGCTTTAGAAAAATATCATTTGATGGAGTTTTTTTATTTAGTATTGAAGTGGCTATGGTTATATGGAGTTGTTCTTGAATGCCCTTTCCTGATGTCCTGCCACTCACTTCTCATCGCTAACCATTTTATGGGCAGTAACATATATTACAAAAACTATATAACAGGCAACTTTCATTCCTGGCTCACAGGGAAAATTTTACACATTTCCTGTGTCATGCTTGACAACAGTTCCTGTGTTTGCCTGCTCTTATTTATCATGTTGGTTTTTACTATACTGCAGAAGCTTTCTGTTATTAGACAAAGAGACAGCTTGTTGATACAAGTTTAATTGAGACATATTTGAAATTAGGGCAAAATATGATCTATTCAATTGACTTTACCAATATCCATTTGAACTTCGATGGCTCAAATTGCAATGACTTGACCTCAATGGATGTCTCTAACCTTTTTTTAACCCTTTGTTCAAATTTATACACAGTTAGATCTAGCTAGCTAGAACACCCCTCTATCTCGAAGTCCCTCGGGTGTATAAGCCATCAAATGTGACTGTGCATCTAAAATAAGAACTAGCCTGTTTTCTCAAACAAATTTATAAATATCATAGTATTTATTTGTTTTTGTATAAGAATGTTTTGACTAAACACTGCTAGTTGAAAAAATCATATAAAAATCCAGTTGATTTTGTGTCCAAATTTCATTATTTTGAATTGTATTCAGTGCAGGCAACATTATTATCATTTGTATGGGATTTGTGTATTATCTAAGAAATTGATACTGACTATATTTAATAGACAGATTAATAAGTCAATACTTATTTATGTCAAGATTAATAACTTGAAATATAAGTACACACAAAGGAGAAAGATTAAACATTATGTTTATTGTTACACCTAGACTTGGTTTTCCCCTGAGATATAGTATCCACTTAAGCAATGTACCTGGTAGAATACTAAAAGCTCTCAACCGTACTCTTATATAGGGTATCTGTCCTTTTACCTGTCTTTTGTTGGAATTATTGTTGTAGAAACTATTGAATATATTCTATACTTTTCTCTTTAGCAAGCAAAGTGTAGTTTGATTTCTCTTTCATAATGAAATTGTATGAATATATACCAGCTTCCAAATCTGTATTTCATTAGTATTTCTTCTTCCTATTATACAATAGACATAAACTGACTTCTAAGTAGATAGATACTAAATTCCACTTGCTTTGTACCTTTTTGGTCATATTCTTTTGAAATCTATTTCTCTTCACTGTTTTTATGTAACAATTCTTTCTAGAAAATCTTTGTATATAATGTACAGCAACTGTCACTTTCATTGTCTTTTTCAAGCAAAAGAATAAGACAGGTTCCATAAATTTCAGTCAGAACTTCATTTCGATATAATTTACTGTTTTTATGTGACTTCAGTATTTTTTTTGTATTTTATATATATCATAACGTAACTGATGTAAATTTTTCAGGAAATTATAGCCAAAATATTGTGACCTTGGTCATATTTCAGTTCCTATTTCTTAATCAATTTTGAAAATTGCTACCATCTGTTTCTAAAACAGATGAAGTCAATTTTCCAAATTGATTAAACAATTGGAAAATAGAAGTTAAAGATTGCTGAACCAATCTAACAGTTTTACAATTCAAGTAATGCAATCAAACTGTAAAATATAAAGTTGTTTCTTACCACAGGAAATCTTCTGTCTTTTTGCTTAGTACGTGAATACAGCTTGAGTTATTTGAAGTTATATAAAAAGTTTATTACATTGGGCAATTCATTTTTCAAGAATTGCAATCAAAAGGCTGAAAATGCAAAATTGTTAGTTTTAAAGTATAGTTTCTAATTTCCAATAAATTTTTGGATCTTTGGTATATGGTCATTCACTTTCATTATTTTTCTGTAAAAATGGAAAAATGAAAAAATACAAAGGGAGATCATAAATGTGATATGCCGGTAATTATTTCCCCTAAATATATTAGTACTTTCACGTTTTCCTCCCAAAAATGATCTTCATAATAAAAATTTAGATACAAAAATATAAAAATGTGCTAGAAATGGCATTGTAGGATTTAATTTGTGTTCATATCAAAGATAATAAAAAAGGATTTAGAAATATTTTCAAAAGTAAAATTAAGAATTTCCCTATCGTAAGAAAAAAATTATGCATTACAAAGGCAGTTCTCTTTAAAACATCTACAATAAAGTTTTAAAAGATATCCAAAAGGATCATCTTTTCAAATTGATGAATCAATTTTACAGTTTGAGAACGACAACTGAGTTGTAAAACTGTAAGATTGGTTCAACAATTCTCAACTTCAGTTCTGCTGATGGTCAAGGGAAAAGAAGAATTAACTTCAGCAGTTTTCACTTAGGAAGAGGGAATTTAAAAAATTTATTGAGGAATTGGTATTGAAAAAAGACCATGGTCATAGTGTATCAACCATAAAAAGATTTGAGATTTACCACTTCATAATAGAAAATTTTAAAAAGTTAAAAGTCATTCAGAATTCTTTGAAAGAAAATCTTTCACTGTCAGCTGCTCTTAAAACACTCCTTTCTGCGTCCTTTCTTCATCTTTATTAAATGATAATCTCTCACTTTCAGTTACTGTTTATTACTGTTTAACAGTTTTCTCTTCCTCTGCAACTAACTGGGCTGGACTAAAACACTTGGTTACCATGGTAACAGCATGTGTTGTAAATTTTCCAGATCCATGTGATGGCCTCACTTCTCCAGAATATTTCCAAGATCCCGATAGTTGTGGTTATATATACTGTGTTCCAGGATCAACTCCTATTAAGGGCAACTGTCCAACAGGGACTAAGTTTAATGCAATAACTAAGGCTTGTGAAGTAGGATTCTGTTAATGCCCTGTAACACTTTGCAATTATCATACAAAGAGCTGCTTAATTGTGTTGTACATACTCAGGACAATAATTTAACAAAATTACATACCAGTATGTAATAAAGAACTCTTTATAAGTAGAAATTTGCAGACAGAAACTTTCCATGTGTTAAGACAATTAGGTTCCAATAGCTTGAAGACTGCAGACAGAAATATTCCATGAAATACTTATTTATTATCTATTTACTCAGAATTTTGCATTTCTTAATCATTATAAAGTTAAGTCGTCTGAAAAAGTGAAATTCCGAGCTATCAAAGTGTATACAAGCTATATATTATTATCCAAGTGCACTGTTTGTCTTATGTAACTACACATGCATTGATATATTGACACTGAGAGAATACTGTGATATGGGAAGAGGGCAGCTTAATTTCACCACACTTTGCACAAAACTGAAAGTGATTTTGTGGTTTTACAGATCCATGTGTTTCCGTTGAAGGTTTAACATATTTTAGGGATCCAAGTAACTGTAGATCGTACATCATGTGTAACCCAGGAATGTTACCTTTTAAGTTAAACTGTTTACCAGGACGGTCATTTGATGAGAATTTAAATGCTTGTGTGGAAGACCTGAATTGTCCGTAGATAGTGTACATCATTGGAGCATATGTTTACTGTGACATTGTCTTGTATTTTTTATTCCAATGAGATGAACTTATTTTTACACAAAATGTCATACATCTAATTAATGTATAACAACCTTTTCTTCATACATGTTGCAGATTTTGGACTTTTATAATTCTAAAATTTCTGTTGAAAACTGTAAACTTGCATATGTTAAAAAGTTGGGGTGATGGTGGAGAGGGAGACTAAAATGATAATATTGAATATTGATCTGGATGTAAACTTATGGAAAGCTTATAGAATCCAAATTTTCAACATACAAAAAGAAAAATTGCACATGTTGAAAAAGTTGAGGTTAGAGGGAAGGGGCTACAGTAGAAATTTTGAATTTTGAACTGTGAATAACCTTTTGAAATTTCCATGAAAAAGTTCAGGACTAATTAGCAAATTTGTTTAAGCTGAACATTTATATCTTTACCAGTTATTAACCTTAATGGATCTCTATAATTATCTTAATTTTGGCATTAAATATTAATACAACAATATTTTCTTATTATTGATAAATATCAATAACCTTTTTATGAAAGTTTTACATTTAACTGTAAATCAATTCACTTTTATATTTCCACTTTACCATTTCTTTTAATGTTTAATTTATATTCTTAATACTATAACAGATAATTCTATTAATAAATTGGGCTTAAGGTCAGAAATTTATACCTTAATTACAAAAGTTACTCTTTGTGTCTTCAAATAATGTTCTGCAATTAACTAGATAATTGTTTTTTTCCTAAACTTTGGCTTTTGCTGAAGACGAAATTTGAGGGAGTATTTTATAAACACTCTCATGAAAGGTCAAACAGAGGTGATAAAGAAATCCATCATAGAAATCCTAAAAATCTTTATTTATATATTTATACCCCCCGCAAATAAAGTTTGGGGGGTATATAGGAATCACCCTGTCCGTCCGTCCGTCCATCTGTCCATCTGTCCGTTCATGTACCTTGTCAGTGCATGTTCTCATAAACGGCTGCTTGGATTTTCATGAAATGTTAAACAGTTGTAGTGCACCACCTGAAAATGTGCATGAAGTCATATGGTTGCTGCCGGATATTTTGAAGGGGAGATAATTTGTCTTTGAATATTTTCTCGAAAAGGGGGGAGGACAAACCTTGTCAGCGCATGTTCTCCTAAACGGCTTCTAGGATTTTCATGAAATGTTAAACAGTTGTAGTGCACCACCTGAAGATGTGCATGAAGTCATATGGTTGCTGCCGGATATTTTGAAGGGGAGATAATTTGTCTTTGAATATTTTCTCGAAAAGGGGTGAGGACAAACCTTGTCAGCGCATGTTCTCCTAAACGGCTTCTAGGATTTTCATGAAATGTTACACAGTTGTAGTACACCAACCGAAGATGTGCATGAAGTCATATGGTTGCTGCTGGATATTTTGAAGGGGGGATAATTTGTCTTTGAATATTTTCTCGAAAAGGGGGGAGGACAAAACCTTGTCAGCGCATGTTCTCCTAAACGGCTGCTAGGATTTTCATGAAATGCTACACAGTTGTAGTACACCACCTAAAGATGTGCATGAGGTAATATGGTTGCTTTGTGAAGTTTTGAAGGGGAGATAATTCGTCTTTGAATATTTTCTGGCAAAAGGGGAGGACGAACCTTGTCAGCACATGTTCTCCTAAATGGATTTTTGGATTTCGAAGGAATGTTACACAGTTGCAGTACACCACCTGAAGATGTGCTTGAAGTATTATGGTTGCTAAGGGGAGATAATTCATCTGAATAATTGAATATTTTCTGGTAAAAAGGGGGACAAAATTTGTCAGCGCATGTTCTCTTAACCAGGTATTTTGATTTTGATGAAATGTTACACAGTTGTAGTACACCTCCTGAAGATTTGCATGAAGTAATACGGTTGCTGTCCGAAATTTTGAAGCGGAGATAATTCTTTTTTGAATAATTTCTAGAAAAAAGAGGGAAGGTATATCAATGTGTCCATACTTGCATTGTGTCCACATTTGTACTGTGTCCACAAATGTATTGTGTCCCTATACACTTAAGTTTACACTTGCCATATTGATTCAGGGTTCAATTAGCGGGGGGTATAACTGGCTGCCATTCGGCGACAGCTCTAGTTATTTGTTAATCTTTACCACAAAAGTATGATGAATAAATTTTTTCTTTTAAGTGTTGTTTTTACTGTTTTGCTAATTTGACTGAAAAAATACACCTCTTCATTGTCTTGTTTGTGTTGTATACAGCTATACTGTATTTTAAATCTAGACAATAAAAACTTCTGTTTGTCTCTATGAATTAAAATCATATAGAATGTGTAGAAACGTCTTAAGAGTTACTAAACTTGTTTTCAATAGAAATTTGCACCCCCACCAATTAATTCATTGACATTTATTATTGAATTAGAAAGACAGTTGTACAGTTGTAGTTTAACTTTGGACTAAAATAAATTTTTCACTCCTAAAAATCATTTGACTGTCAGTCAAACAATATGATCTTGTAGTGTATTTGTTGTTAGTTATTGAAAATACCTTGAATATAACTCCAAACAAATCTTGCAGTAAGTATGGATTTGTAATCAAAGGATTTGTTAAAGTTTAGTTTTAAATCTCAACAACTGAACAATGAAGTCATAGTTCTCACCTATTTTTGTATATTAATCATAATTATAGTAAAGGTTAAAATGAATGATGGAGTTTTTATGTCATGGTGACTTCAAGATGAAAAACAATAAGAGCATTGTTCCATTGCTTGATTTTACCATGTATTTGTAGAGACTTTGTCTCATTTGCATTTACTCCATATCCCTTGATTGTTGATTTGTCTCACGTGCATTTACTCCATATCCCTTGATTGTTGATTTGTCTCATGTGCATTTACTCCATATCCCTTGATTGTTGATTTGTATCACGTGCATTTACTCCATATCCCTTGATTGTTGATTTGTCTCATGTGCATTTACTCCATATCCCTTGATTGTTGATTTGTCTCACGTGCATTTACTCCATACCCTTTCATAGTTAATTCATATCTTAGTTCAATGCATGGTCGGTTTTCCATTTTGCTTTCGATCTGGGTGATTCTTTTGTCATTTTGTTAGGATTACTGTAACTCTTAAACTATGAGTTGCAAATCAATAGGTCACAGATACCTTTAACAATTTAAAATATACTGAGAACATGCATTTTGTTGATTAACTGAAATTGAAAATAACTATGTAGATTGTAGTAGAATTGTGATTAAAGGAGAAATGCATGATGATTAACTCTAAATCGCATAAAGCATGACATGATACAAGAGTAAGATTGACATTTGCATGCATAACAACATCAAGCTGTATTCAACAGAGAAAACAAAAAATGAGAAGTTAATAATTTTCTGAATGAAGACTGTTTAGCATGCTTGATTGTCAACAGAATTAAAAAAAATGCCTTGGGCATGAAAGCATTAATTCTATTAATATATTAAAATGCATTTGCGCTTTTCTCTGAATGCCATATTAACAAATGACTGACCATATAACTCACTTAAATGATGAATGATTGGCTAATGACTTGGCATGGGAAACATTGACCAGACTGCAGACAATGTAGCATGTTAAAATGGAATGACTATGCAGCATGAAGAACAGGAAATTGAATGATGATTAACAGATAACAGAGCATGAGCAACAGAAGACAGTCGTGGCATGAGATGGTATTCTGACAATTGTCCAGATGAATTGATTGAAATGAAGTATTTTTGGTGTTTACAGCATCATGCAAAGGAGTAACAACTATCGGAGAAGTGTACTTTGCTGATCCAAATAACTGTAGAGCCTTTATATTTTGTTCCCAAGACACTCCAATGAGTTACTCATGTCCAACATCCTACAGATTTGATCTTAAAGAAAAAAGCTGCATACCAGATTCATCGTGTAAATAAAAGGACTACCGTGAGAATAATGTGCCATGAGGATTCACAGAAGATGGTGTATTTTATTTATATCACTTAACTTTATATTCACATCCAACATGGCTATATAGCTTAAATGGGATTGTCAGTCTTTAAGATATGCATTATCAAAAATGTTTGAAAAGAGTTAATTTCTTTATCAAACTGGTTCCATTTCTGTGTATAAAACTATTTGTTTTATAACTTCTATGACATGGAAAGGTTATATTTCTTGGAAATAATGGGTTCAGCTTGTTTTTTTTATCTTTTGTTTTTGGTTTTGTTCTTGTGTATTTTTTTTTACATGAATTGTATGTAAAACAGTTGAAACACATGTTATGGAACTGAGGTCAAGATCAAACATAGTATAATTTTCTGTGCTAACTTCAGTTACTCTATTTTTAATTTCTGTAAATGAGGCTACTTTTTCTTTGATCTTGCTTTAAACATGCAATAGGGTAATGTCATTGGATAAATAAACACCAATTCTTCAGCTGTTGGTTTAGATTTTTAAATGTTCCTAAAGAATTTGTAAGGAGTAAAGTTAAGGGTGAAATCCAGATCTAGCAAAGACTTCTATTTCCAAATACATAACACATAGTTTAAGATAAAAAAAATCTCAAAATTGGTACAGGATAAAAATTGAGCATGTTTGGTGCTATTTTCATTTAAACAGTCGAGTTGTTCTCCAAGTACTATAAATATTTTGTTTTATGTTTTCTGGGTCATACATCTTATTTTCATTTGGTCAGTAAATTTTGGTTAATTAAGAAATCATAGATTTGAGTTAAAACAAAAATGGAAGACATCTGTGTGATATTGTTTAATAGAGGACATGATTGTGTTTTAATGGTTATATTGTTGGAAGCACTTGATGACTTCTGGAAAAGATGTTAGCAGAAATCTGTAATATTAAGAAATGCGGAGGAGATATTTATTATTTATAAAAATACTTACATTAATCATCTTTTTTGTTATAAATAAAATATATTTCATTATTGTTTTCTTCTTATTACATTAACATTGTATCCATTCTTAGCATATGGTCCCAAGCCTGTTTGTTGTGATTAACATGGCATGATAGTTGCATTTAGTATCTTCTCAGCAATATCAACATTCAAAGAAAACAAAAACATTTAACCCAGTCCTTTAATTTCAGCTTGCGCTACATAGACATTGTACTTTCTATTAATTATCCTAAATTTAAGGAGTATTTACATCAGATCTATCCCATTGAGCTTGAAATTAAAGAAACAACTGATACACCTACTTTGGCCTCATACCTGGATCTTTTGTTGTATTTTGACGAAGATGAAATCTAAGCTTTACGACAAGCATGATGATTTTAATTTCCCAATTGTGAACTTTCCCTTTCTTAGTAGCAACATACCCACCTCTCCAGCCAGTGGAGTTTACATTTCACAGTTGATTTGTTACTGTAGAGCGTGTAGTTTGTACAGTGATTTTTGAACAGAGCAAAAACACTGTCCCAAAAGCTGCTTAGTCAGGGATTTGTTCAACAATCGTTTATTTCATCCCTCAAGAAATTCTATGGCCGTCACCATGATATCATTGAAAGATATGAGGTGTCAGTATCCAAAATGAAAGTGGACATTTTCAGCTAGATTCACGTCATCCCGGATTTGACTACCGATTTTGACATTTTCCTAGATTGACTCACTTACAGTGTGACGGGTGCTGTTAACAGAGCAGGACATGCTTACCCTTCCGGAGCACCTGATGGTGAATGAAAGGATGTGGAGTAAATGTACATGAGACAAAGTATCTACAAATAAATGGTAAAAACAAGCAAAGGAACAACGATTTTATTGTTGTTCTTCATCTTGATGTCACTCTCAGTTTCACTGGAGTTCACACTGTGAGTGTCTTGTTTTTAAAAGTTGTGTTTTCTATTTCTGTGCTTTGTATCTGTCTAACGTCATCGTTTTCTGTGTTTAACGTCATTGTTTTCTGTGTCCTCGTTTTGGCCATGTCTTTGGACTTATTTGTAAATTCCACTCCTTTGTTCCTTTGGTATTCTACTAACAGTAAGGACAATCTCTGTAATGCAAAGCTCTTCCCTTAGCTGATATTGGCGTCTTTGTTAGGTCCTTTTGGTTCTTTGTTTTCTATCAGCTTTGTCATATGGTTTTGTTGTTTGTCTTCCAAATGTTTGATTTCCATTGCACGGAAGAGATATAAATTGTAAAAATAGCCATCCGAAGAATCTGTAGAATATTACATCCAGCTCAATACTAAATTAAGCAGAGCTGGAACCATTCATAGATGCAATATAAGTACTTGTATAATTAGCTCACCTAGCATTTTTTGAATAAGACATTTCGATTCAGTCCTAGCAATCATCGACATGAAACTAAAGCCATTGTCATGATACGATTTTAATGACAATGTATCTGTGTCTCATATGCAGAGACATAAGTTGTAATGTGTATATCAGCAGAAAGTAAATTAACAGTAAACTTCGGTATTTTGTTATTTATTACTACTGGGTCGATGCCACTGCTGGTGGACCGATAGACCCCGAGGGATTCGCCAACCCAGTAACCAGTACTTCGATGCTGGCCCGAAAACTAATTTTGTTTGGAAACTTGCAATATCTAAATATCTATTTTGATTGATAAATATTCAATTCCGATTTGCAATTTTATTGAAGACGGTTTTGTTTACGTTTTGGCTTCTTCTTTGAGGTTTCTCTTTACACCACTTTAGTGTGATTTGTGTTTGAGCGACAAAAACATTTTACCTGTATTAGACAAGGCTTGTACATCGAATGACAAAAAAAAACTAGATGTTGTCGGAAACGACAGCTATCCCCGCACTCCCAGTTTGATACAGAAAACAGTTGCTTTACACCCTAGGCAAATTTTTTTTCATTATTTTTTAAATCTACCTATTGATAGTCATTTTTGTTACTTTTGATATATGGTTGCTAAGTAGAATTCCAAAAAATAAGTGGTCTTTGAGACTTTCAGGAAATTTACCAAGATTGGAATCAATATTTTTGAAATCCAGTTGATGAAAATGTTTTTCCTAAACTAAATAAAAAATTTAAGTATGGTTGCTAGGTAGAATTCCAAAAAGTAAGTGGTCTTTGAGACTTTCAGGAAATTACCAAAATTGGAATCAAATATTTTTGAAATCCAAATTATGAAACTGTTCATCCTAAACTACACAAACATTTTAAGTATGGTTGCTAGTTAGAATTCCAAAAAAATAAGTAGTCTTTGAGACTTTCAGGAAATTTACCAAAATTGGAATCAAATATTTTTGAAATCCAAATCATTAAAATGTTCTTCCTAAACTACACAAACATTTTAAGTATGGTTGCTAGGTAGAATTCCAAAAAATAAGTGGTCTTTGAGACTTTCGGGAAATTTACCAAAATTGGAATCAAATATTTTTGAAATCCAATTTATGAAAATGTTCGTCCTAAGCTACACAAACATTTTAAGTATGGTTGCTAGGTAGAATTCCAAAAAATAAGTGGTATTTGAGACTTTTAGGAAATTTACCAAAATTGGAATCAAATATTTTTGAAATCCAATTCATGAAAATGTTCTTCCTAAACTACACAAACATTTTAAGTATGGTTGCTAG
>MJUU01037883.1:25462-41090 GCA_002080025.1 Modiolus philippinarum
CTACACAAACATTTTAAGTATGGTTGCTAGTTAGAATTCCAAAAAATAAGTGGTCTTTGAGACTTTCAGGAAATTTACCAAAATTGGAACCGCCTTTCAGAATCCTAAGTTATCAGAATTTTGTTTTTTACCAAACACTTGTCAGAATATAAGATAATATGCCAAATTGAAAAAAAAATATTTGTCTTTGACATTTTCAGGAAATTTACCAAAGTTGGAACCGGAACCAAAATTCCAAAAGCTAATTGCAAATCTATAGACTATATGCAAACAAATCTGCATAAAGATTTGATCCCTAAATCCCAAAATGTAAGAGGAGTTTGCATCACATGCCACATGTGTCTAATCCACATCTTTGGGTCTTTGTTAAAATTGACATCATGGGGCCTCTTGTTTGTTAAAATTGACATCATGGGGCCTCTTGTTTGCACCAAGACCAATATCAAAAATCCGAAAGCTTATTGCGCATCTACAGACTATATGCAACAATTCTATAAAAAATTAAATCCCTAAATCCGTAAATGTAGGAGGAGTTTGTGTCATATGCCACATGTGTAAAAATTGACATCATGGGGCCTCTTGTTTGCACCAAGACCAATATCGAAAATCCGAAAGCTTATTGTGCATCTGCAGACTATATGCAACAATTCTACAACAAAATGAAATCCCTAAATCCAAAAATGTAGGAGGAGTTTGAGTCACAAGAAAAGTGTGACGGACGGACGGACGGACGGAGGGTATAACATTATCCCCAAACTTTCTTCGAAAGTGCGGAGATAAAATCATTTCACATGTGTGAAAAAAATTCAATGTTTTGACAATATTATGGCTTTCACATTTAACACAATCTGGGCATACAGAAGCTATAGTTAGTCGTCATATAAGCAGGAGGTTGATGCATCATTAAACCTGGTTTAACCCACCATTTTATTTATAAAATGCCCGTTCCAAGTCGGGAATATGACGGCTTGCCAAAATGTTCTGTTGGGTTGTGTTTCCCTGATTCTGTCCTATGTTATTCGGATTTTCCTTACTGGTCTCTCCCTTTGATCGATTCGGACTTTTGTTGTCACTTTTATTTGATAAAATTTTGTTAAAAACTAAGGAGAATCTCCTCGCATAGCTCTGTCCTTGCTTTTTCGGCTTAACTGTTTAGATCATTTTGATAATTTGTTATCTATCAGCTTTTACACATATTTCGATGTATGAATATCCAAATGGTTTGATTTGATCTGCACTGAAGCGACATAAGTTGTCGAAATGCGCATATTCAGAAAGTAAATTAACAGTTACCTCGGTATTTTGATATTTACGACGTCATATATATAGATTACACCACAAGATCCCGTTCATTACCATATTTTATCCACTAGAGATAGTTAAATTTTAAAATTTTAATTGCGAGGCTTGCCGAGCATTTTTAAATTTTAAAATTTAATTATCGAGAGTGGATAAAACATGGTAATAAACGGGATAAAGTGGTGTAATCTTTTTCTCTAATGATCAATGATAAAAACCAAGAATTGTATTCCGAATAGATTTGGCGGGAAATAGCACGGGGCTTTATTCTTTATTCTGACAGGTCGAAACCGGTTTAAACTTGACATATCATTAGAGAAATAGTAATTCATCCTTTGCTTTTAGATACATGTTCTAGCATTGTTTGGCGTTGCAGTTCCACTTGGAATTTGCGTCGTTGTACCTGTATGGAAAAAGTATCAGTTAGCCATGAGGTACAATTTTCCTCAAATGTCAATATTGAAGAGTAAACCTTTCATGCTGAATGACTAGGCTTTGAAATGTTCAGTCTGTTAAACAGTAATGAAATTATTAGACTTTGAAATGTGCAATAACTTGACCAGTAAAGGTATCATTAGCCTTTGAAATGTCAAATCACATGACCAGTAATGGGATAACTGATTCACCTTTTCAGGTAGTGCTAGTAATATTTCAACCATTTTGCTTCCAGAATTGGATTTTCCCTTTTGTTAACCAAGTTGCCTGAGCAATAGTACAATGTAAAGATCTTTTAAGTAGTAACCGACATATTTAAATAAGGCTTGATCTAGCAGCCAATCCACCGTCTTAACTATCGGTAGTATCGGACTTGCCTTACTACTGGCTACAATTTTCACGTGTCATGTGATGCATACATAACAGTACACGCTTACCTATCGGACACACTAAGTCCACTTCATATTATTTCTCAGAGAGTTATATCTGTAAATGGCGAGAATAGAATATAGGTAATACACTCTTTCTTGTACATTTTAAATCATTAGATTTGTTCCTTGCTCGTCCTTTTTAATTCCGTGCCTTGTGGCTGTCTCACGTCCTTGTTTTGTCCTTGTTTTGTCTTTGTTGCCGATTTTGCCATGTCTTTGGGATCATCATATCCCTTGTTCCTTTGAATATTCTTCTGCCGTTGTTTCCGAGTTTTGGACACTTCTTTCCGGTACTTCGATGCTGGCCCGAACACCGATTATATTTGAATATTTATATTTTTAAGAAAATTTTGTTATACCCCAAGGAGTATCTCCTTTAGCTGATTTTGGCTTTCCTGTTTAGATCCTATTGGTATTTTGTTCTCTCTCAGCTTTTACGGATTTCTAAATGTTTTGATTTGATCTGCACTGAAGAGACATTTGTTGTCGAAACGCGCTTTTGCACAAACTAGATTCACAATAACTTCGGCATTTTGTTATTTCTCCTACGATGTTTGATGCATTGTTTCTCGAAATGAGATGTTGAAACAATTTTATAACAAAAAATATTATGCTTCACTTGATTTTGCTTTAAAATTCCATCCATTATACTAGCCAACGATGTTTACAGAAAGATGATGTATTGGCGATATCTTAGTTAAGTGCGATATCTTTTTTCAAGTAATGTATATATAATGTGATGGAAACACTTGTCGGTCAGCATTGGAGTGATGAACATTTAATAGGCGCTGGTTCAGAGCTTTATTAACCTACATTAAATGTATTACTTGTATGATAGACTATAACTGTTTGTTTGGAGGCTGTCCTTAAAAACATGACCTCTTGACATTTTAAAAGGTTTGTTGGGACATTTTGATGAAACATTTTATTTTCTCCTTTGATGGATACTATGTTATTTTAGAAGCATCATATCTTTTCATTTATAATAGAGGGTCTTTGGTAAGATCCTTTGTAGAATTCACTCTGTCACAAATGCTCTGCGTGACCTCAGACATCGATGAACTTTAAAAATTTTCTGTAGAATGGACGTAAAATAATTTGATATTTTGCTCTTAATTATCGTCGTTTCAAACTGCATTCTGCATTTTTTCTAAAAAAAACAGATACGATGTTGCCAAAGAAATGTCTGTATGTTGATATTGTTCTTAAGTGGCCATCAAGTTCTTTTTTCGTGGTATATATCGCTAAATAGTGGTTCATCATTCAAATCACGCTTAAAATCATCACTTTATTGACGAAGGACGAAATCGCTTATTTGACGACGGTTGTATCGCGATTAATCCATTTTTAGTGAGACTATCATATATTCAACTTTTTATCCCAGTAAAATGAATTCGATGACCCAACAGAAAATTTACATTATTAAATAACTAAATACCGAAGTTACTGTGAATTTAATTTCTGCATATGCGCATTTCGACAACTTATGTCTCTTCAGTGCAGATAAAATCTAAACGTTTGGAAGACCATAAACTCAAAGATGTTTTAAAACTGATAGAGAACAAGTAACCAATATGATCTAAATGTAAGGCCAAAATCAGCTAAGGACAGAGCTTTGCATGAGGGAGATACTCCTTAGTTTTCACAAAATTTACAAAAATTTAGATATTGTAAGGTTCCTATAGTATCGGTTTTNCAGCACCGAAGTACTGACTACTGGGCTGGTGAATACCCTCGGGGACTAACAGTCCACCAGCAGTGGCATCGACCCAGTGGTAACAAATAACTAAATACCGAAGTTACTGTGAATTTAATTTCTGCATATGCGCATTTCGACAACTTAATGAGAATTTGGTAATAGCGCAATTTAAAGAAGATCATTGTACCATACATAGATTGCAGAAAAGACATGGACGTAGAGTTGTTCGACAATTAGCAAAGAATTCGGCTTAAACGAGTGCTATGGACCGTCTTGAAATTACCATGAGGTATGAGCAAAGTCTTGTGATGAACAACAATAAAAACGTTGTTCCTTTGCTTGGTTCTACAATGTATTTGTAGAGACTTCAGTCTCTCATGTGTATTTCCATATTCTTTCATTGTCTATACAACGTAACTTCTTCTTTCAAACAAAATAATAGCGAAGACCGATTTTCACTCACTTCAGTATCGAGCTCCATTTGAAGTTCTTGCATGTAAAATTTTATCCAAATCTAGAACATTGAAATTGACGTGCTTGTTAATTTTAGTCAACATGTTCTTCCAAAAATGTAGATTTTATATGCTCTGAAGAAACAGTCAGTTTGGTATTTATTTTTATTTGTTACCACTGGGTTGATGTCTCTGCTGGTTGACCGTTAGTCCCCTTGAACTTCGATGGTGACCCGAAAACCGATTTTATTTTGGAACTTGCTATTTCTAAATTCTTGTAAATTTGTTTAAAACTAAGGAGTATCTCCATCATGCAAAGCTCTGTCTTTGGCTGATTTTGGCTTCCCATTTAGATCATATTTGGTTATTTGGGATTATAGTCTTCCAAATATTTAGAGTATATCTGCACTGAAGACATAAATTGTCGAAATGGCCACATGCAGAAATAAAATTTACAGTAAGTTCGGTATTTAGTTATTTGTTACCACTTGGATTGATGCTGCTGGTGGACTGTTAGTCCCCAAGGGTATTCACCAGTCAGTTAGTTCGCACTTCGATGCTGGCGCGAAAGCCGATTTTATCTGGAAGCTTACAATGTCTAAATTTTTGTAAATTTGTGGAAACTAAGGAGTATCTACCTCAAACATAGCTCTGGCCTTTGCTGAGTTTTGCTTTCCATTTAGATCATATTGTTTATTTGTTCTCTAACAGTTTTTCAGACATCTTTGAAAATATTTCAAAATTTACAGTAATTTCAGTATTTAATTTGCTTATAGTAATATTTGCAAAATTACTATTCCATTATCACAAACTCCATACCTTGCATCGGACAACCTTGTAACTTTTACCAATTTTGCTGCTGAAATTCTAAAATAATAAATAATCTGTAGTTAAGTATTATATTAAATGTCTTCTAGACAATGCAGTCAATACATACTGAAAAGGCCAAGTAGTTTTGCTATTGTTCCCTTCCGAAAGTCATTATTAAGCAATGTAAAAATGCAACATGAGAAGAAAAATTATCTATACCCATTGCTCTGTCTGTGGACAATGATTTTTAGTTCGCCTCAACGAAACTATTAGAGTACCCCCGGCGTCTGCGTCCGCGGCCCCGTCCGCGTCTACATTTGGGTGTATATCTAAGTAAGTATGCTGGGTAGGGTCATCAAACTTTGTATACAGATGCATCTTGGGTTGACCCACAGCCTCCAAGAAAATTAGGTCTCTTTGACCTATATTTTACACTTGAGTGGCTTACATTCAAATTTACATCCGAGTTCATATCTCGGTAACTATACTTAGTACAATCATCTTGCTATGCATATGCATGCATCTCTGATGGTTGGTCAGCATCTAGGCCAAATGAGGTCACTTTGATCTATATTTTCTGCTTGACTGACTTACATTCAAGTTTATATCCAAGTGTAGATCCGCAGTGACTGTACATGGAAGGATTATATGAATCAAACACCGGTAAAAATGCAAGATTTAGAAATCTCAGACACCCTCTTGTAAGATTTCAATGGTTCTGTTACAAAAGTGAGAACATCTAATCTTACATATGCATGTATTATAGATCCAGGCAAAATCGGACTGCTGTGACAACGTGCCATAACGAAGCGAACTTTGTAATCGTTGATTACCTATGTTTGTAATCATCACTTCCCTTGTTCCTTCGGTATCTTACTGCGGTTGTTCCATACCAGAATGGAAGTTCCAACATAAAGCAGTACATTGGTCAACAAATTTTAAAGTTACAAGCCGAAATCAAATGTCATATAAACATAGAGATACCGGTATTACAATTAAAAAAACATAGCGGTACAGATATCAAAAATAAAATACAACAAAGAAAACCATTCACACAAAAAAAAACAACAAGAAGGGCAAATCGGTAAATCAATTAAACCAAATATGACTACGTAACTAAATTTAGAAGATGTTAAATTATTATTTTGTAAGCATTATTATTATTTTACTTGCGGTAAAGTAACTCTTTTGAGTTGGTAAAACAATTCCCCGTGGTAGAGATGTATGCTCTTTATTTTTCTTAGATATGGTATACTTGTACATGAGATAATATCTCATGTGTACACTTTGTTCAATTACTATTAACTAAATTTATATGAATTCTTAAAACTATGAATTAAATCCCTCCATCGTAGTTTTGTCCTTCAGTATATTTGGTATTATTGATTATTCGGATTTCGTTTTGTTTTATGCATTTAAAACATTTTTGAAATTATGGATTTCCTTTGTTTCGGTTCTAGTGCTGCTGATGAGGAATACATTTCCGAAATGGCCATACAGCTCATTAAAATTATTGCATTTGGAGTTAACATATGTGTTATGGTCTCATGTTTATTTACTCCATATCCTTTCGTAAAATATCTACTAAATATTTTACGAAGGGATATGGAGTAAATGATTATGAGACCATGACACATATGTTGACTCTAACTCTAATGAGCTGTATGGCCACCTCGAAAATCAACTCCTCATCAGCAGCACTAGAACCAAAACATAGGAAACCCACGATTTAAAAAATGTTCAAAAATGCACAAAACCAAACAAAACCCAAATAATCAGTAATATCAAATATGGCCAAGGAAAAAACTACGATGGAAAGAGTTAAACCTTAGAATTTACATGAATTTTGATAATAGTTATAAACAAAGTGTATGTTTCCCATGATAAATTATAGTCATAAATCAAAGATGTCAGAGATACCATGAGGGAGTAGGCATTAGCTATTAGAAAATCAAGTCAATACATCAGAAATATAATAATCTACCATTTCTTTTGAAATGCCTGTACCAAGTCGGGACCAGTGCAGCTGATAATTTTAAGGTGTTTTTGCAACTGCTTTGTCATTTTGCTCTTTGGATTTCGGCTCTTGACAAATCTTTTCGGTAATTACGCTATGCCAATCAATTGGAAAACCGTTTACTTACAATACAAATACAATCTGCGGAGAAGCAACATAAATCAATTCATTTACTATGTTTGGGTTCTAATGCTGCTGATGAGTAAGGGTTCTAGTGCTGCTGATAAGAAATTATGTGTTATGGTTTCATGTTCATTTTCTCCATATCTTTCGTAAAATATATTTTAATTAGGGCCTCGCATCGAGATGCGGGTGCCCTATAGTTTTCACTTTGTCCGTCCGTCTGTCTGTCTGTCCGTCAACAATTTTTTTGGTCGAAGTTTTCTGGACTTTTATAGGTGGGAATGATTTCATATTTGGTCTGAAGCTTTATGATGATGAGTTGTACCGTGTAAGCAATTTTCAGGTTTGCCGTGCCACTACTTCCTGTTTGCCGATACTTTAACTTTTTATTATACCACTACATGGATGAAAAATTTTCGTCAAAGTTTTCTGGGCTTCTACAACTGGGAATGATATGATATTTAGTCTAAAGCTTCATAATGATGAGTTGTAATGTGTAGGGCATTTTAAGGTTTCCTGTGCCACTACTTCCTGTTTGCCGATACTTTAACTTTTTATTATACCACTCTATGGATGAAAATTTTCGTCAAAGTTTTCTTGGCTTCTACAACTGCGAATAATTTTAAATATGGTCTAAAGCTCCGTGATGACGAGTTGTATTGTGTAAGATATTTTCACGTTTGCCATGCCACTACTTCCTGTTTGCCGATACTTTTAACTTTTTATCATACCACTCTATGGATGAAAATTTTCGTCACAGTTTTCTTGGCCTCTACAACTGGAATGATTTGATATTTGGTCTAAAGCTTCATGATAATGAGTTGTATCGTGTAAGATATTTTCAGGTTTGCCGTGCCACTACTTCCTGTTTGCCGATACAGTAACTTTTTATTATACCACTCTATGGATGAAAATTTTCGTCAAAGTTTTCTTGGCCTCTACAACTGGGAATGATTTGATATTTGATGTAAAGCTTTATAATGATAAGTTGTATCGTGAAAGCTATTTTCAGGTTAGGAAGTGAATTTTTCTGTACAGTAATCAACAATTTTAGAATTCAAAGATTTATGTAGTAAGCTAAAAATGATTCAGTTCAATATGTACAGAACCAGGATAAAATTCGTCTCTTGATATATCAACCGCACTTAGACTTCGTTTGCTAGGAAAGAGAAACTTATTTGGAGGTATTATATTTTAATTGTACATGTATATATGATCATGAAGCAACCAATTCATTTCACTGTGGTTATAATATCTCGCCCACAATACAATTGCAGAATTAAAATAAATAAAAAGGAGTATTTCCCTAAAAAATCCCAAACAGAATGTTAATTTCGAAAAATGTTGATAACTTGGTACAAAGGAAGTGACTGCCTATTGCGGACCCTCCTGCGTTCAGCAGTACCTTTAGTTGCAATAATATCTTTGAAATAAAAAAATGTCCAGGTTGCATAATAAACGGTAAATTAAGTTAAACTTTTTTACGAGTGTTTGTAAATGTAAGGCAGATTGTGTAGGAATAAAGTCAGCACTCGCCGGATGACAATCTCAATTACATGGGAGTTCACACTGTGAGTGCCTTGGTATTGAATGTTGTGTGTTTTATATCTGTGCTTTGTATCTGTCTAACATCATTGTTTTCTGTGTTCTCGTTTTGGCCATGTCTTTGGTCTTCGTTATAGTAGTTGTGTGTGTCAGTATACCTGGCTAGGGATGACTGTGTTTTTTTCTCTGCTCTTGCTATAGTATAACCAATGAAATCACATGCGTAATATTGACTTTCAAGTAAGAGAAGTCATGCAGTGCCTGGAAAATAAATACATGAAGTTACGTTGTATTGTTATCATATAAAGAAAACAACAGTACGTTGAACTGTTAGGAAAAGCCATAAAAGACTGAAATGCTTATGTTTCGGTTTGCTATATTATTTCCTGATATCTTTCTACAAGTTCATTTCATCATGCCTGTTGAACTGTTCCGACGAGATTTTTTACACTCATTTTGTCTAATGAATTTGTTCTGGTGAATGATTTAAGTCCGCAATAGTTTATTGATTGTCTTTGCCAATTATAAGAATATATTTCAGATCTTATTATTAGTAATTATAATTGATATATTGCTTCAAAAGAAAGCACCCAACCAAAAATAAACATATTATATAGTATTTGACATTGGTAACATCTATTAATAATTTATAAATGAGGATGAGCGCATTAACAAAAAATTTAAAAGTTCAACAATCCTTTTTTTTTTGTTCAAGATATGAAACTTTGTCAATATCTCATTCTTTGAGGATTGAGAAAAATTTTTGTTGAAATTCATACTTGAACAATAATACTATTTTGATTATTGACTAGAAATGATTCCCGGTAGCTCATATGACAATCAATTATATAGAACCAACGGAAAAACTGGGAGTGAATCAAACAATGATTATTGTTGTTTGTATCGTATTTTTTTCCATTGGAAGATGAGAAATCTTTTAATTAGAAAGTGTGATTTGTCATGCTATAATGTCAAGAATATTTAGTTTCTCGATGTTTGCTACTGTGTGTTAGAAAAGGATCATTCTTTACAAAGGGCATTCAGCGGACAAACTTGGAAGTACATTGTAAATGTAATAAAAGGGATATCAGGAAACATCTATAATGGCTAAAAATTACAATTACATGCTACAAATTGTTAGTGAACTACATACGAAAACACAAATAAGGCAAAATACAAACGAGCAACGATAGGAACTCGGGACAGTCGGACTTGGTGCCGTCACTAACAAAAGCCAGTAGTAGGGTTAAAAAGGTTTATTGGTACCCAAACCTCCCCTGTATCTGTCCCGTTTTCCTGTCGTTTAATAAACATACGATTCTAATATGACGTCCTTCTTTAGCTTTGTGTCCATAGGGTCTGTAAGTCTCGTCATGTGACTCACGAGAATCCACGATAAACCGGCAATTCGAAAACGTTTCCCGCCGAAACATGACGTCTGAGTATTATGACGTTCAAATTTTTGATTGAAACGTCATATATCTTTGTTTAAAATGTAACTTCCGGGTACAGTTTTTGGTCCCGGAAGTTCCAAAATGGTACGAGACTTACAGGCCCTATACCCGTGTAAAAATAATATTAACTCATGACCTAGATTGCTTTGATTTAAAACTACCGTATTTGTCCTATTAGATTCGAAATAATTAACGGTACCCATATATCTATATTGTTTTTTCTAATGGTGAAATTTTACCCCTCGCTAACGCTCGGAGTAAATTATACACCATAAAGTGCCAGCCCGAGGTAAAAACAATATAAATACCGTTAATTATTTCTTAAATAAAATCCAATACAGGAAGACTACTAACTACATGACACACAATCTTGAAAAGAGAGAAAAAGACAATACGTAATTTTGAAAGATGGATCAAGGGGTGCACGCCGCAAATCTGCCGCGCTAAACCTTTATTCATGCTGTCTGAAAACTGTTTCACATGGACAAAGAATACAAAAATACCAAAGTTGCATAATTAACAATAAATTTTGAAATGCTGTACACGTGTTTCAAGGATTAACCTCTGATCAGCAGCATTAGAATCAAATAATATAGAAAGCCATAATCCAAAAAAGGTTGGGATAATCTTTTGCGGTGTTGTCTTCAATGCGCATTTAATATAATTTTGTTATTATATCATTTGGTACTTTATTTATTTCCGTTCTTTGTAATATATTTGACGAAAGGATATGGGGTAAATGAACATGAGACCATAACACACATGTCGACTCCATCAACAATAATTTTATTGAGCTGTATGGCCATTTCGGAAATTAATATGTTATTCGTAACTTCGTTGTTTTTTTTTTCAGAACCGTTTATCAAATTTGTAGTGTCGCTATCGTTGGGAGCACATACTTCACTCCAGTTATATGTATTGTACTGAATGTCAGTTTTCTGTCACGGTCTCTACCTTGTCCATTTTCTATCATTGTCAAAGAACGTACGACACTTCAGTTTATGGATTGAAAGGGTTTCCAGCTTTTTTCATCTTCAGAACTCATATGGTATTCCCTGTGTATTGATATGCATTTACTCAACTGCCGTCCACAGAACACTACGAATGCTTAATCGCCAGAGCGAAAAATCATTTTTAGTGCAGCGTTTCAATGGTACATCTTGTTAATTGAAATAATTTGATGGGTGCAGTTTCTTTCATCAGAGGATTCACTTGACATGAATAGATTAATTCTACCACTTTTCTTCTACTATGCTTTTGTAGAGACTTTGTCTCATGTACATTTTTCTATATCCTGTAATTGCTTATTTTGAATGGTCGTTTGAGTTACCGTGAAACATTGTAAGCAAATCTTAGTAAATCATCACCGTAGCGGACGTATCAGTAATCGTTGTTTATCACAAAAAAGTAAGCGCTTTTTATCACAAAGAAGTACGAAGAACATACCGGATTTATGTCGAGATAAAACTTATTGCAAATTTTACAATAATCAAAATTAAGCACAATTTTCTACAACTACCTTTTTATTCTACTCCCTCTTCTAATTTCTCACAAAAATTTGAAGCATGTACAATTTGTCTTAACACAACTGAAGAGCCTAAATAAAGCACATCATGTTTAACGCCGGTGGTAAGGGCCGCGTCTTGAACTTATTAATAGGTATGATCAAAGTTAAATTTTGAAGGCCTCGTGGTGACTTCTAGATGAAGATCAACGGTAAAAGCGTTCAATCGCTTGATTCTGCCATGTATTTGTAGAGACTTTGTCTCATGTGCATTTATTCCTTATCCTTTTGTTGATTATTTAACACAGTATTGATACTTATCTAATATTTTCATAAAAATTGCATTTACTGAAATTTTTATCGAAGTCTGTTACTATCATGAGGCTCCAAAGGGTTTCTCATGGAGTTGTGATTTCGAAATCTCCATGACAGAGTTTGGAAAGCTGTAATAAGCGAGTGGATTAAGTGACGTAGACAGTCTCACAACGACACTTACTCTCTTTTGATGCAACAGATCTCGCCTTTTACCGAGTTCATCTAACCATCCCCTAGCTATATCTTTTACGGAATATTAAAATGATGCACGTAGAAAGATAGCAACACACTTTTGTAGTTTCAATAGGTTTTTATGTGATTTATGTGAAATTTGTTAATTTATTGATATGTATTAATAACCATTCTATATATCATAAAATGTTTACTTTACCAGCATTTCCTACGGAACCATCTGCTACAACTGTGGTACCAACAGATCCATGTAAACCTGGACGACATAACGAGTATTTCCCAGTGCCTGGTGACTGTAATAGCTTCTTTGTGTGTTCCTTTGGTACAACGTATAAATTCCGATGTGCTGGTACAACTGTATTTTACCCTTCCAAGAATGTATGTGATACTAACGACGGGAGCATTCAATGTTGATGAAATATGTTACTGTTCTATGCAAAAGACGTTTTATAAGAATATTTTACAAAATTTTCATATTTTATTCTATTTTTACATCTTCATTTGTATAAAGTTTTCAAATCATTGTTTTGTTTACATTTAAAACTGCATAATAAAATATTTTAAACAACTAGGAATATCATATATTATGCTAGTATTTAGTGTTTTTAACTCACCTTACCTAAAAAGCCATGTGAGCTATTGCCTTACTTAGCGTCTGTCGGTGTACAAAAACCTATAGAGGTCAGCTTTAAATGATGAATATGTTGAAAGTATCAAGATCTACCAACCTTACCTAGAATTTTTGAAGAGAATCTAAATATTCATATGGAAGTTATTCAATATTCCATCAAGCGTTGTTCCATTGCATGGTTTAATCATGTATTTGTAGAGACTTTGTCTGGTGTGCATTTACTCCACATTCCTGCATTTACTCCATATCCCTTCATTGTTAATAAGTGAATTATTGCCCTGTTTTGGTCTCTTAAACGAAGCTTGAGGAGACTTTTTTTATGTGTATTTTATTTTTGTAATGCCACCTCAGAAGTAGTTGGTTGATATATTGTTATTATAATGGTTTATATTGATATTGTCCTATGTGCATTTACTCCGTATCCCTTTTTTGTTCTTTACTATTTTTTTTCCTTTGATTTTTGTCGTGAACCATTTTAGAAAATGGCTTGACGTAATCAATAAGGTATATAACAAAATTACCGAATAGAGTGGTTAAGAGCCGAAGTCCTTGAGACAATAAGAGAAATCATGTGGAAATGAATTGTTGCTGGTAGTTAGTTAGCCTTTGCCAAATGTAGAGACACCGAATAAAAATTTTCAGATATGGCCGTCATTACCAAGATGCAGGGTTGCCACACATCCTGGAAAACTGGAAAAACCCTTGAATTTCATTTTGAGTTTTATGGGCCTTGAAAAGACCTTGATTTTTTTTTAATTTTGAAATATCCTTGAAAAACCCTGGAATTTGATAAATTTAATATCGATTGGTGGTAGGTAAACAAATTCTGGAAAATAATTATCGCAGCTTAGAATTTTGTCGACTAATTTGTCCCTTGAAAAAGACCAAAACATCCTTGAAAAGTCCTGAAAAAATCCTTGAATTTGGAGACATGAAAGTTGTGGCAACCCTGAAGATGGTTTCCATTTTGCATTAGAAATTAGGATTCAATTTCTCTGGGACTGTTTTATAGGATTTGTTCATACTTAGTATACTGTTCAATAAGATAAGAGGAAGGTAATTTCAACTTTGTTCGATTTCAACGAAAATTGTTTCCAGGTAGATTTTTGGGGCCGTACAAAAGATGTAATTATCAAAATTGGCTGATTGGGGCGACATCAGTTATTGCTTGCAATTGCAATGTAGTTATTATTCTACTTAAATTTTCTGTCTGAAGTTTGTCCAACCTATTTCTCAGACACAAGTGATCCAATTTTTAAGAAACTTAACGGGATGATAGATACCGATGCTTAGATGATTCTTGTGATCCTGGAATTTTCAAAATGGTCGCAATTGCCATGGAAACGGAAAAAGGCGGGAATTGATGGTATCTGACATGCCAGCACCTCATCAAAGTTGGCTGTAAAGTTTAGTTTAACATTGGGAAAACAGATCCAAAGAACACCAATAAAATTACTCGTCTAATTGGAATCATGCTTTAACACCCTATGGGTAATCATTCAAGGATTTGCTTTTCCCTACTTGGTCACAACTGTCTTTAGTCGTTAAAACCGTGTTCGGCAAGTCCGCTTCAGACCCAAGAGGCCGACAGCGGAAAACATAGGTTCACATAGGATCCTATGGGAAAGCATTCAAAGATCTTCTCGTCTGTAGCCTCAAACAAATTGCGACCAAACTAAGTCACAATATTGTTCTCTGATATTGCTTTTTAAAACTCTACCCAGCATGTTGTACCTCATGGAAGATGGCCGCCAGTGGGGAACTTAGTTTAACTTTGAACCTTACTCTAAAACATAGACATTCTGTTGCTCAGAAACTACATGACCAATTGGAACCAAACTTTGTCACGAAAGTTCTTTAGTGGTTCTTATCAAATAAATTTATTCGATAAGTCTAAACCTTATTCCAGATATACCTACCCCTTGCGGGAAACTAAGTTTATCATTGGACTCTATGGATAAATACATTCTTTACTACTAATCGAACCTGGTCAGAATTGTCCTTAGATTGCCTGTGAAAATTATGACCGGCAACTCCGCGTCATATCCAGGATGGTCGCTAAGGGGAACATAGTTTCATATTTGACCCTATTGAAAGCTTTCGAAGATCTCTATAGCTACATAGAACCAAACTAGGGCACAGAAGTCCATGTAGGGAACCTTTGAAAATGTGTTTTGGATATCGGGGCCTCTTCCAAGATGGCTTTATAGCGATACACGACCTAACGTACCCGAGGTGTCACTGCAATTGACAGAGGAGTTTTGTCAACTGCAGTTTACTTACCTAGAAGATTTTCAGCAAACCTCAAAAATATTGGAATGAAAAATGTACTTACCTGTAGAAATTCTTTTCAGTTAATCAAATTTTGATGAATTTATACAAACTGGAACTATTAAAGGAGACAAGTGAAGTTAATCTATAACTTTACAACAATTTGGATAAAATGAAAATTATTACCACATTTATTACAAAAATGACTGTGATATGATTTTTATAAGTATTTCATTAAAATCAACATTCTTTTTCAAGACAATCACATTTTTTACCCCCAACTTGAAAATTGGGGGTATATAGTGATGGGGTTGTCCGTCCGTCCGTCCGTTACACCTGAGGGTACTCATCTCTTATCCGCTACACCTCCTGAACCAGTGAACAGATTTCATGAACTTTAACACAGTCTTTATGACATAATGTAGATGTGCACCTCCTATTTCAGAATCT
>MJUU01037883.1:41209-55932 GCA_002080025.1 Modiolus philippinarum
AGATGTGCACCTCCTATTTCAGAATCTGATTTGATTGATTTTTGGGGTTATCATTGACTTTGCCATTACATTACATTTAAACATGGGGGTACCCATCTCTTATCCGCTACTCCTCCTGAACCACTGAATAGATTTTCAGGAAACTTGAACACAGTCTTTGTGACATAATGTAGATGTGCACCTCCTATTTCAGAATTTGATTTGATTGATTTTTGGGGTTTCTCATAGCCAAACATGGACTTTGCCATTACATTACATGTACACATGGGGGTACCCATCTCTTATCCGCTACTTCTCCTGAACCACTGAATAGATTTTCATTAAACTTTAACACAGTCTTTTTAACAGAATATGGATGTGCACCTCCTATTTCAGAATTTGATTTAATTGATTATTGGGGGTTCCCATAGCAAAACATGGACTCTGCAGTATTATCTGTGATGTAGCACAATTTAGACTGTTTAAACCTGTCAGGACTGAAGAATTACATAACAGCAACAGGAAATTTTTAACATATACCATTTAAGAACAAAGGTATTGACGCTATTAATCTAAGCAATATACTTAATCACAAACAAGTAATATCGAAAATTCCTGTCTACTTCAATAATCAATCAGTCCCCATTATTTCCTACAGCTACTCCGATACCATCGCAAATCATATCTTTAATTACAGAAAAGCATTGCAGGACCTAGATATTGAAGTTTACTCTAAAAATCCTCTGACGTGTGATTGTTCGAGTTCACCTTTTATATACCAACCATCTGGCCACGTTATTACAGGTAATCTGGATATCATTGACCACGATGGTCTCAGGAAAATTATTTCTAAAGGCCCGAAGTTCAGGGAACCTAAACGTATCAACTGGAATCATAATTTTAAGATCATTATGGACGCAGTTGAGGAATATGCCAGATCCTGGATCAAGCGTGAATCTGAAGTTGATGACATCAACACATTGTCAGAGCGGGTAAAAGCTATCCGGTCTTTAGTGTTACGCAGAATACATAAATTGAAAAACTGTGTACAGAATACACCCAAATCTATCTTCAAAGACGGTGACGCTGTATCTTGTCTTTCATCTCTTCACAAAAAGTATGTTGTCGTTCCAGCAGACAAAGCCGCAAACAATGTTGTTTTTGTGTGCAAAAAGCACTATTATGATTGCTTAATACAAGAACTTGGCGTAGATAATAGCTCAGGCAACCCCACATACAAAAATATTACTATAGATAAAGATGAAATCCTGGCAAATCATAAATCGTTTATGGAATCATTAAACATTTCTACCAATGACAAATCTAATGATTTGCCTAGTTTGTACAGGACACCTAAACTTCATAAGTGCCCGTACAAACAACGGTACATTGCCAGCTCTTCCAACTGTTCTACTAAAGAACTGTCCATTATCCTAACTAAGATTTTGACTGCTGTGAAAGAAGGCCAGCAAAAATACTGTGATACTGTTTATTCACGTAGCAGCATCAATCATATGTGGATACTCATAAATTCTAAAGATTCTCTGAACAACTTGAAAACCCGGTCACTTTCAAAAATCCACTCGTTGAAAACATTCGATTTTTCTACACTCTATACTACTCTTCCCCATTCACAATTGTAAAGTCGTTTGATAGATCTTATCAAGAACGCATTTACTTACAAAAAAGGACAAAGCTTTAAATATGTAGCCTTAGCATATACATCTACATATTTTACCAACAAAGTACCAAAGGGTAATACACGATACTACACTGAAGAACAGGTGATCAGCATGCTGGAATTTCTCATCGACAACATATTTGTCCAGTTCGGGGGCAAGATATTCCAACAGACAGTCGGCATTCCAATGGGAACGAATTGTGCTCCTCTCTTAGCCGACCTGTTTTTGTTCACTTACGAAACAGAATTTTTGCAAAATTTGGTCAAACAAAATAAAAATAAAGAGGCTAGATCCTTTTATTATTCATACAGATATATTGATGATGTCTTGTCGCTTAATAATAGTAAATTTGCCGACTATATTCCATTAATATATCCCCCAGAACTTGAAATAAAGGAGACTACAGACACTGACCATTCTGTTTCGTTTTTAGATTTACTTTTGGAGTTTGACGACAGTGGCAACCTTAGCACACGAATTTATGACAAAAGAGACGATTTCAATTTTGATATTGTAAACTTTCCACACCTCGACAGTAACATTCCGTCTTCCCCATCGTATGGAGTATATATTTCTCAATTAATCCGTTACGCTAGAGCATGTAGTCACTATCAAGATTTTTTGAAACGACACAGATGTTTAATTCGTAAACTTTTAAATCAGGGCTTCGAGAAATGCAGATTAATAGTTTTTCTGAAGAAATTTATTGGACGATATCCAGATTTGATTGATAAATATTCAATTCCTATTTCCAATTTTATTGAAGACGGTTTTGTTTAAGTTTTGGCTTCTTTCTTTATATTTCTCTTCTTGCCACTCCAGTGTGATTTGTGCACCGAGCGACAAAAACATTTTACCTGTATGACACTAGGCTTGTACATCGAACGACAAAAACATTTTACCTATGTCAGAAAAAATCTATAGGTTATGACAGGAGGCACACCACTTATTCGCCCTCCCATTGACTCTTATGTTAAATTCCGGGATTTCAAAAATATGTCAAATAAGAAAATATAATTGAATTGATTTTGTACATAGTCGCAACAGAGAATTTTCGGTATTTGGTCGTATTTCATTCTATCCGTTCTAGCTTGTTACGCAACTTAATCATGTTTTTTAACTGTTCTTTGCTCTCTGTCGTTCATCTGGAAATATTCCATGATCTTGCTGATTATAACATGTATCAATTGGCTGGAGTCACTACAAATTATAAGGCACTATTTTTTATAGTACTATTTTCGTGGTCTGTCAAATATTGGCGTATTGAAATAGTGAAGTGCCCCCTGACAATATTATGGCTTTGACATTTTACACAATCTGGGCACACAGAAGCTATAGTTAGTCGTCATATAAGCGGGAGGTTGATGCATCATTAAACCTGGTTTAACCCATCATTTTATTTATAAAATGCCCGTTCCAAGTCGGGAATATGACGGCTTGCCAAAAATGTTCTATGTTGGATTGTGTTTCCCTGATTTAGTCGAATGTTATACGGATTTTCCTTACTGGTCTCTTCCTTTGATCGTTTCGGACTTTTATTGTCACTTTCATGGACTTTGACAGTACATTACAAGTGGGTACCCATCTCTTAATCCACTACTCCTCTTGAACCACTGAATAGTTTTTCATGAAACTTTGACATGGTCTTTGTGACATTATGTAGATTTGCATCTTCTAATTTAGAATTTGATTTGATTGATTATCAAATGGTGGAGCGGCGGGTATATATCAGTGAGCTTTGCTCACAGTTTTTCTAGTTTGATATACATTTACACAATAAGTGAAGATTATTCATTAATCATATTTTTTTTAATCCCAAAAACACAGTATTTTGGAAAGGGAGCTAATTAATGTTGCAATATGTTCTGCTTGGTGATCTCCCCTCCAAAAAGTGTGACTTTTAAATATTTTAAAGTAGAAAAACTGTGAGCAAAGCTCACTAATAAATACCCCCACAACCCCATTTGATTCTAGAAATTATAAAATCAATCAAATCACATTCTGAAATAGAAGGTGCACATCTACATTATGTCATAAATACTGTGCTTAAGTAACATGAAAATCTATTCAGTGGTTCAGGAGGAGTAGCACATAAGAGATGGGTACCAACTAGTAATGTAATGGGCAAGTGTAGGTTTTGCTATGGGAAACTCCAAAAATCAATCAAATCAAATTCTAACATAGGAGATGCACATCTACATTATGTCATCAAGACTGTGTTAAAGTTTTATGAAAATATATTCAGTGGTTCAGGAAGAGTAGTGGATAAGAAATCGGTACCCCCTTGTAATGTAATGGCTAAGTCCATGTTTTGCTATGGGGAACCCCAAAAATCAATCAAATCAAATTCTGAAATAGGAGGTGCACATCTACATTATGTCACAAAGACTGTGTTCAAGTTTCCTGAAAATCTATTCAGTGGTTCAGGAGGAGTAGCGGATAAGAGATGGGTACCCCCATGTGTACTAGTAATGTAATGGCAAAGTCCATGTTTGGCTATGGGAAACCCCAAAAATCAATCAAATCAAATTCTGAAATAGGAGGTGCACATCTACATTATGTCACAAAGACTGTGTTCAAGTTTCATGAATATCTATTCAGTGGTTCAGGAGAAGTAGCGGATAAGAGATGGATGTGTAACGGACGGACGGAAGGACGGACGGACGGACACCCCATCACTATATACCCCCCACTTTTCAAGCGGGGGTATAATAATGTATCGGATGCATGGATGTGTAACGGACGGACGGACGGACGGACACCCCCATCACTATATACCCTCCACTTTTCAAGCGGGGGGTATAATAATGTATCGGATGCATGGATATAAAATATTTGTAATGTTTTGTTTTATTTTATTTTTTATCAAATACATGCATTATAGTGAACTATGGAATATACTTTTCTCATAAATCATTCCACTTATTTTAAATTCACTAGATACCTTTAGTTGATTAAACTGATACAAATGTGAAGAAATCTCCTAAGGTAAGAAATTTTTTCTTTGGTTTTTATGAAGCTGATTTCTAGGCAAGCAAACTGCTAATTTCAGAAACTCTTCTGTCATTTTCAGTTAAACCTCGGGCATTCTAACACGTGTATCGCTATAAATATTGAACCCTTTCAGAAGGTTCTCTGAAAGTACGTTTCATGTTTGAACCTTACCTGGTCACTATTATCCCTAATTGACCCTCTTTCAATAATACTTCAAGTAAGTCAACAGCATATGCAAGATGGAAGTCAGCGTTGAACAAAGTTTAACATAGTGCCATATTACATCGAGGTCTATTTACATACTAAAAATGAGAACCTTTAACATTTGGGTTTTTAGACTGTCTATGTCAGTAATGGACCAGGTGAGCAATAGTGGCTCTTGAGGGCTTTAAATCCACTGGCGAACATCCGTTATTGAACCTTTCCATGCGACAACAATGGATTTTGTCATTCTTAAAGAAACTTTTCTTAAAAAAAAACATATCGACCATGCATTTAAGTTGGTTCCAGACACTTACGCAATGGAAACTGTTGGCGCGCCGTAAACCGGTTTAAACCGCTATTTCTTTTGAAATGCATGTATGGATGTAGCATTGTTCAACATTTAGCAAGTGAATTCCACTCAAACCTACTTGCCGTGAACTCACTACGAGGTAGGAGTGTTGGCACTTTGTTGAAGGCCTCATTTTTTATTTATATATGAAGAAAAACAATGAGGGCGTTGTTCCATTTGCTTAATCTTGCCATGTATATAAAGGGATTTTGTCTCATGTACATTTACTCCATATCCCTTTGTTCATTTACGTTGGAGTTTGTCTCTTGTGTAGTTTGAAGTCCGGAAAAAGATTCCCGTGCTCGAGTTGATCTTTTTGTCCCCTGCCGCACCGCGACGGTTGGACATAGTAATGGTTTGCGTCCGTCTGTCCGTCCGTTCGTATGTCACATTTTTGTGGACGCAACACCTCAGAAATCCCTGGTCAAAAACAACGGCAGTAGAATACAGAAGGAACAAGGGAAGCGATGACTACAAAAATCGAAGTCCAAAGACATGGCAAAAACGATAACAGATAAAAACAAAGACAAAACAAGGACGTGAGACAGCTACAATGCACGGAAATAAAAAGATAACATTAAGAACTAAGGCACTNCGGGAGTGACATCAGGTGCTCCGGAAGGGTAAGCATGTCCTTCATTACTAGGTCATATCGCATCGCCATTTTGATTCGTCAAATTTTGTGGGATTTATGGGACTTTGAATATTTCCACATTGTTAATGTCAAATCTTGTGGACTCAACTCCTCAGAAACTGCTAGTCAGAATTAATTCAAGTTTTACAGGATTGTTAGCCATTATTAGTACTAGATCATATCGCATCGCCATTTTGATTCGTCAAATTTGTGGGAGTTATGGGACTTTGATTATTTCAACATTGTTCTACAATGGCAAATCTTGTGGACGCAACTCCAAAGAAATCGCTTGTTGCAATTCATTCAAATTTTACAAGATTGTTAGTCACCATTAGGCATCGCCATTTTGATTTGTCAAATTTTGTGGGAAGTATTGGACTTTGTTTTTTGTCCACATTGTTATACAATAGCAAATCTTGTGGACGCAACTCCTCAGAAACCGCTAGATCGAATTCATTCTAATTTCACTGGATTGTTAGTCGCCATATGTACTAGATCATATCAGATCGGCGTTTAGATTCGTCAAATATAGTTGGGGTTATTGGACTTTAAAAATTTAACAATTTTATACAATGACAGATCTTGTGGACGTAGCTCCTCAAAACCCTCTACTCAGATTTCCTTCAAATTTTCCAGGATTGTTAGTCACCATATCAACTATTTCATGCGATTTATTTCAGCAATATCGGACTGCAACTTTTTTGGATAATAAGCATTTAACATGTTTGAAATTAAAAGCAGGATATTAAGCATAAAATCTCATGTTTGGTATTATTTAATATCAAAAATAGCAACAAGTTTTAATGTTTAAATAGAAATGTCCCTTGTACATTTACTCTATATCCCTTTTTTCATGTACCAAGTCCTGACCATTGTGGTTTAATGTGTTTTTGATGGTTTTAGTACATACTTTGCCTTTTTGTCCTTTGAATTATGGCTCCTGGCAGTACTGTTCGTTTTTTTTATCAGCCAATTTATTATAAGATACAAATATAGAATTTAACATCTCTCACCTATATCAGTTCGACGGTTTCCGCAACCTTTCCTTTTATAATCAACTGTATGTGATATTACAAGTATTATTGAATTCTTTATAAATGTATTTTAAGCTCAACAACATGTAAAATTACCAAAATACATGCAGTGTTTAATAGAAATCGGTAATGAGTTAACCCATGTAAAAATTCTGTGGCCAAACAAGTTGTCTGCTCTACTATACGATTACTTTAAATTCCATAATCACAGAAAGGATGTCGAAGAATACATGGTAAAACCTAGCTATGGAACATTTGTTGTACTTCATCTTATAGTCACCATCAGGCCTTCAACATCAGCCTTGGTCCTGATTTATTAGAAGTTCAGAATTGCCCCTGGCACCGGTTTGAGTGGAACGTATTGCTAAATGTCGGAACAAAGCTACATCCTTGAATCTTTGCTATTGGCTATATGAGATCAACACGGATACCGATAGATATAAGTGGCAGAGTGCTCTGACAATCGCTGTAATCTCTTGCACTAGAAAAAGGAATAACAGATGACAATCATAACATATAAACAATCACGGGGTGCTAGTCGAGTCATTTGCAGGAAAACTTGGCATATCAAATAACGAAATACAAAAGTTACTGTGAATTTAGTTTCTGCATATGCACATTTCGACAACTTCTGTCTCTTCAGTGCAGATCAAATCAAAGCATTTGAAAATCCATAGACCAAAATATGTGTAAAACCTGTAAGAGAACAAATAACCAATATGATCGAAATAGAAAAGTCAAAAGCAGCTTAGGATAGAGCTATACAATAGGGAGATACTCCTAAGTTTTGAACAATTTTTTTTTTTAAATCGTAAGATGTTTGCACTGTAACCAGATGATCAGAACATTTCGAAATACGAAAAAAAAAATCCGAAGTTTAATAGTGTACCCATCAGGTAATTTCTCCCGACAACTAGTACACCATAGCTGAAATATAAAGAGAGCATGTATCTCTCACATTGGAGACATAATCCAGTCTTAAGGATATGGAATGAATGCACATTAGACAAAGTTTCTTTAACTGATAAGTTGTATAGAATGAAAAGGAACATCATATTAAATGGTTGCACAGACTCGTACAAATGGGAGGTTGCTAAAGGACTTGAATTACAATTCGTAAGTAGATAAATAAAAATAAGCAGTGATAAACAAAATGCTAGCAGTGTACACTTTCACAAAATCCGACTAAATTTTGAGTTTTGAATTATTTTTACGTGTCATTTCTTAGAAATATACCATAGAGACATGTTTTCATTGCACCTTAAATATTTCTATCTCGCACGTGTAAACTTTTCACGTGTCTGTGCGTATTGATCGGAGTTAATATTCAAGGAGATTAATTTAATTAGAGTAAAAGCAGGTGGGAGAATTAAACTTGATCCGAAGATCAGCATTATTTTCGTTAATGGTAGAATAAACAGTATATATTTAGAAATGACCGTATTTTCCTGTAAAAGTGGAGTATATATTGAAACATTGAACTCTACAGTATGGGAAATCTATAGATAGGAACCAAAATAAACTGAAATTATGACTGAATATATGGTCCTTTTCAAAAAAATGTTCATTTCGTTAGAAAAATGAAAGGATATGGAGTGAATGTTCATGTGACAAAAACGCACACGATACATAGAAAACTCCAGTTTATCGACGTTGCGCACGATATTGCGACACTATATATCATTTTGTCCCTATTTTTTCGCTATCCTTCAGAAATGATTTTTTATATAAGTATGATTTTATTTGATATGAACATAAATTATCTTTTGTATGTTCATAAAGTATGTATATCGGTAAAAAAAACCAAACTGCAACCAAATTAAAGAAAATTTAGCGGCATTATTTTTTAATAAACTTGATTTTATAAGCGTAAGACGTAACTGTTTCTGACATAAAGAAATAATTGCATTTTCAATTTTGTTCGATGGATCTGCTAGAAACTTTGCCAGCAAACTCCACGAATTTCCAGCTTTGTGATATCATAGCATCAAAGACGTATCTTTGAAACAGAAAAAGTTTGAAAACTATAAAGGTGGTCAATTTCGACCCGTAAGACAGGGAAAATAACGAATTCATAATTCGATGTATAAGAAATACCTGGCTCTCACTCAATTTATATAGCGAATAAGATTACAATTTTTATCATGTGAAAAAGCTCGCGATTTACAGAATTGCTAACGCAAAAACGGACATGTTTTACTTTTCTGCAAAGAGCAATATAAAAAATGGCAGGTCTAGCGGATTTGTCCGCTGCCGTCAAAATTGTTATTACAAACGTCCAAACAATATTTTCACACGTATTTTTCATAAAACTGTTTTGAGATAATGCTTATTATTTGTAATAGAAAGTAAGTTCATTTCATGTACTTTGTAATGATTCAAATTTAAATGTATAATATTTTCCCATGAAAAAGTTGTACCGTGATGTTTTACGAGGTCTAGCTGATTATAACCATTTGTGAGAGGTACCAAGGAGTGTGAATACTGAAATGTGACCCTTAATTTTACAAACATACCATACGCGTGAGGGAAACTTTGAAATTTTCAAGATTAGATATAAATTTAAAGTTTCCAAAAATACTACATGTAGTACCTGTTCAGACGTTTGTAAAGATTTGACTTCATATGTTTTGTTTCTTTCGTTATTTTAATTTCTTTCTGTTCCCAATGCGATTTGATTTGTATTGATGTGCGGTTTTCAAATATTACATTTGTCTATTCTTTATCTTTATTTACTTAGACGTCTCAATTTGACTATAAACAACATGTTTCTTTCGAGTCTGTAAAATAGATGGAATTGTATTATGAGAGTAAAGCCTCTAGCCGATGTACATTTATTACAGTTCACAGAAACAATGAAGTCGAATAGTCTGTGGATTTACAACTACTGTATGCCTTGGTTTAACTTCTGAAAAATCGTTTCTTCTTATCACCTTGGTTATATATGTGCTAAATCGTCGGCTGGTGAACCAAATAGTCCTAAGATGAATGATAGCAGCACATATCACTCCAGTAGACAAAAGGGGTACTTATGGCGATTAGTTTTGCGCTACTGTAAGTTCGATTTACGGATTATCGTCATCTTATATATCCAAATGAACTCGATTATACAAAACGTGCATTTTAAGGCAATATTTTCAATTTCACAATTTTTAGATATGTTGCAAAACAATTTCCGTCAATTCAAACAATGACCAGAAAATATTGGGTCACCTATCTTGCTTCCATAGAAACTGAGAATACATTTTGATGATTGTTGTGTTTTTTGTTTTTGTTTTTGTTTTGTCAAGGAAATCAAAATTCAAGATAGAAAAATTATGGAGAGAGTATTCCCCATCTAATCAACTATCAAAGCTGCAGAAAAATTCAGTCAAGGTTTCAAAGATAATTATAAAAAGGATTTATCGATATGGAAAAATATTTACTTTTCCTCTAAATTACGAGAGAAAAGATAACTGGAAACATCAAAAATGACAAAAAAATCACATGTCACAATTCACCTGGAAACTACACGAGAAAAAGACAGAAGACAAATGTAAACAAAGATAGGAACTCTGGATAGCCAGACTTGGTACTGGCATTAGTAAAAGTCAGCGAGAGGGTTAAGCCTGTTTAAAGGTACCCAAACCCCCCTTTCTCTATTCCGTTTCCCCATAAGGTGATAAACATACGAATAAAACCCAATACAGGTAGACTACTAACTACATGACCACTATTTTGAAAAGGGCAATAAGAGGACAAAACGCAATTTTGAAAGAAAGGGTTAAGTAGTGCTCGCCGCTAAGCTGTCGGATAGCTCAAGGAGCCTAGTCTTCTGGTAAAACACTGCCGCACTACGGAAGAAAAATCAACTTCAAAGTAGAGTTAGTAGCCTACGTTTTTTTTTTTTTTTGGTTTTATTCATTTGTTTATTATACTATACGGAGATAGATACGGGACAGAGAAAGGGGAGGTTTTGGTACCCATAAACCGGTTTAACCCTACCGCTAGCTTTTGCTAGTGCCGTAACGAAGTCCGGCTATCCTGGGTTCCAATCGTTGTTTACGTTTGTCTTTTGTTTTTTATTTGTGGTTTTTTGTTGTGCATTTCCTTGGTACATTTTGGCATGTGACTGTGTTTTCCGTGCATTCTAGGTGTTTCCAGTTATCTTTTTTATTACATTTGTCTGGCATGAAAATTTTATCTTGCATCTAACGGAATCTTTTTTTGTTGTTGTTTTTTTCAATTTCTTACTCCTTTTCAGTGTACTGATTTGATTGGATGTCCTTTGTACTGGATTTGGCTTCCTAGTTAGATATTTCTGATAATAAGTGCTTCTTTGTTACCAATCTTGGAGTATGGATTTCCATATTATTTGATGATTAGACTGCTAAGAGGTTACTCCTTGAATCACGTGATGAATTGTTTATTGTGCAACAATGGTAATTTTGTATTTGTTTTTTTCTGAATATTATCAATGACTTGTAAAGGAATAATATCGCTTAGTGAGTGAACGTTAATTGAGACAACCTTAATTTTCTTTTAAAATCTGCAGTTTTGATATTTCGTATCAATCATTTCATTTAAAAGCTGTTGAGTTTATCAGTATCCCTTAAACCAATATTATTGCGAATCTGGTTTTCTAAGAGTTGAAAACAAGTATGTTATGTCCCGTCAAATATGCAATGGATGATTGTAGATCAGATGATAACCTGTTTTTTTTCAATTTGGGCATCGGTAACTTTAATTTTTATTTTGGTGGAAATATTTTATAGAGTATTGAGTTTCCCTACAGCTGAAGACGGTTGCCAACTTATCAATGAAATAATGAAATTTGTCGCAAAAGATCAATGTAAAAATGAGCTTGAATAATGTAAAAATCCAAACCATCTTATAGAACTTTTTTACTTGTATCACTTTTTGGTGCTTGGAAAGTGACCTTGACCAAATCTGATTGTGAAACTTCCTCAAACTTATCAGAATAAAACGAAAGGGAATAAGTTCAAAATATAAATTGAGCTACCAATGAAATTATCAAAATTATGCTTAGTAATGTCTTATTTGTGAGATAAATATCATCAAAGTATAACATTTGATAAGTTTTTGATCATTTAGCAACAAAATCTGTAGCGAAATTGCTGAAAAATCCTTGTTTATTCTTGAGTCAATTTCCAAATAAACCCGACAATTGTAACGCTGCAGCCCATGTTTTGAATCTGGGTTTCTTATTCTTTGAAAATAGTATCTAATGCATTGGCAAATCAGCTACTGATCAAAAAGATAGATATCAAAATCCGAAAATTGGTGTCAGAAGTGGGGTGCAGTTTCGAAATTAAAAAAATATATATTAAAAATTCGTTCGGAAGAGAAATAAAATAGTCAAAATTCTGTTAATCATGGATGTTTTTCCATGACGAAGTCAATTTTTATTCGACCGCAAAATATTTTAGGTCGTATAATGGAATGGTGCTATCGTCATCGGCGGCGCCGACGGCCTCTGCAGATACTTTTGCATTTTGGTCAATAACTTGAATTACAGCTGATCAGCCCTCACACAATTTCAACGCAGTTTTCCTTGGCACAAAAGGTAGGCTTGGATTTGGTTTGTTTATTGTGGCCCTGCTAGTTGTGTTAAAAAGACCAAAAGGGGATAAAATTGATATTTTGCTATGGAATTTTTATTATTCATCGGATTTTGATGGGTTTCTGTCTTTGTGTTTTTTAGAAAATTTCCAATCTGTCGTATATAAAACGGACTTAACGTCTTATATACTGTTTATGAGATAATTAACTCATATTTGGCATACAAAACACAAAACCTAGATATTGGTTGGCAATAACTGGCAACAGCATTTTATTCAACTTTTTGTGTTAACAGTAATATATACTCATGTATCAACTTTTACTGTTCATCAGTTTCACTACTTAATAAATGTAACGATCACTTTAACTGCTTAAGATATGGATGCACTACAGATACTTCATAACTGTTCACTATTCAGTCTGTATAAAAGTTACCGCTAATTATGGCAACTAAGATCCATCAATAATCAAGAGGCACCGTGTGATACACAGGTGCTTTGGATAAAATTTTTGATCATTGTGTGATACACAAATGAGAGTCCGAAAAAGGGGGGTGTAATATGAGGTGCAGCGAATTTTGCCACGTGGAACGTCAAACAGGCCAGCAATAGAGTTACTTCTATGTACAAAAGAGCTCCGCTAGACTGTTCTGTATATGGATTTTCTTGCAGTGCACCAAACATCAAAGGCTACATCAGAGGATATTCATACCACAATGTACAGCTATTATAACCTTAGATTACATCTGAAAAATATAACAAAAAGCAGCAGCAAAAGAGAAAAATCTTGCGAATTTTTTTTTTTACAATAGCTAAAAACTGCAAAATGGGCTGGGAGGGTTGGGTTAAATTTCTTTATCCAAATATTGTTGCACCGAACGTTTGGTATCATGTGCGCAATTATTGACTTTCAAACAGGGATCCAGTTTTGAACCCAAAGCTGTATTCAGTATTAAGCACTACAACTCCTACGATTGGTGGATAATAAATTTAAATGTTTTAAAATAAGATACTATGTCATGTTACAATTCGGTTTATAGCAAATCTGATTTCAACAATGTAACCCAGAGGTGATAATTTGACCTTTTATGGGATCTGGTCGACACAAAAATATTTTATTATTTTCAATATACCCCTTTTTGAGCCTCAATTTACACCAAGAATCGCCGCATGACCCCCCATTTTTTATTTTGGAATTCGAAAGATCTGTATGAGTACTTGTCATTTTCAGGACCCCCGGGATGAAAAAAAGCCTTCGTCTATTTTTAGTTTATCGCTAAACAGGGGAACCCCCCTATGGAAAATGCATTGTAAATAATTGCGCACTTGTAACCTATAGCAAAAATGTGGTTTTCAGGTTTTTCTACATTGTAATGTATTGAATGGTACTAAAACACTGAATTTCAAATAAATTTACAATTTTGACCGAATGAAAGTTTGTGCATATCGTATTTCCGGATTTATAGTCTGTTTCTTCGTGTATGGTAAAAATCACTAGAAAAGGGGGGTAGGCTTCTGTGAAAGTTGATAATTTTTAGTTTACAGAAGTAGATTGCGTATATGCCTGTTGTATCGCTTCGGAACAAATATGAGAAGGTTCAGCAGTGTATTTTATATTTTTAATTGCATTTATGAATGAAAAATAGCATATTTTCAAAATTAATTTTTTGGTAAAAATCTCAAAATTTAGCTGCACTTGAAACTTCACGTTTTGCCTAATATGGCAAATAGTAAGGTAAAAGTTTTTGGCATGGTGTTCATCAATGTAAGTGGCTTGTCATTGATTTTAGTCAAACTGTTAGGTATTTCTGCTATTTCTATGGCTATAGTCTATTTCAAATAAGCTCTCTTTGAGAAAATTGGCCGATTTATTATTTCAGCTTCCAAATATGGGTACACTATAATAAAATTTAACGACTTTGGTATCAACATGGATGACCTTCTACTATCTGCATATGATTGTGGCTTCAATTTCATTTTCATTCAGTATGTTATAGAATGACGCCGAAATATCTTCAAAATGAGAAATTTTTTTCTGCACTTTTCGGACAGGGGGTGACCTCTGGGAAATAAAGCTCTGAAAATCATAAGAGGCGACACATTAATGAAATGCCGTCAAATGATGTTGTTTGGTGTGTGGCTTGCTAAAAATGTAGGACATGTCACGTTTTGAAGTTTATAAATATTTCTATAGCAAAAATGTGGTTTTCAGGTTTTTCTACATTGTGATGTATTGAATGGTACTAAAACACTGAATTTCAAATAAATTTACAATTTTGACCGAAT
>MJUU01037887.1:0-11742 GCA_002080025.1 Modiolus philippinarum
GTCAAATGGGCCAAATTGCAATATTTCAAAATATGTGAAATCTTTATTGTCCCCCGCCGCAGAGCGCAGCGGGGACATAGAAATGCCGGGTGCCATGCGTCCATGTGTCCCTGCATCCGTCCGTCATCCTTTCTTGTAAGCGCTCTCATGGCTACAAATTTTGACGGATTCTCATGAAATATATACCAAATGTTTATATCACTAATACCTTGGTCAAGTTCGAAAATCAGACTTGGTCGATACTTTTTGACGGAGTTATGGGACTTTGACTGAAATCATGACTCTCTTTTATCCAAAAATTGACCTTGTAAGCGCTCTCATGCCTACAAATTTTGACGAATTTTCATGAAATTCATACCAAATGTTTATACTACTAATACCTTGGTTAAGTTCAAAAATCAGCATTAATCAATATTTTTTTACGCAGTTATGGGACTTTGACTAAAATAACGACACAGTTTTAGCCAAAAATTGACCTTGTAAGTGGTCTCATGGCTACAAATTTTGACAGATTCTCATGAAATTTACACCAAATGTTTATACTACTAAAACCTTGGTCAAGTTCGAAAATCAGCCTTGGTCGATACTTTTTGATGGAGTTATGGGACTTTGACCAAACTACGACACCACTTTAGCCAAAAATTGACCTGCTAAGCGCTCTCATGGCTACAAATTTTGACAGATTCTCATGAAATTTATACCAAATGTTTATACTACTAAAACCTTGGTCAAGATTGAACATCAGCCTCAGTCAATACTTTTTGATAGAGTTATGGGACTTTGACGAAAATTATGACTCTGTTTTATCAAAAATTGACCTTGTAAGCACTCTCATGCCTTCATGCCTACAAATGTTAATGGATTTTCATAAAATTTATACCAAATGTTTATACCACTAATACCTTGGTTTGGTTCGAAGATTAGTTTCGGTCGATACTTTTCAACAGAGTTATCGGTCTTTGACCAAAATAATGACACTGTTTTATCCAAAAATTAACCTTGTAAGCACTCTTATGCCTACAAATTTTGACGGATTCTCATGAAATTTATACCAAATGTCAATTTGACTAATACGTTGGTCAAGTTCGAAGATCTGCTGTGGTTGATACTCTTTGTATCCCCACATATTTAATTTTAGAACTGCCCTGAATGTTTGAAAATATTGCAATTTCATATACAGTATACTAGTAAATTGCATGAGCAGCAGGGGACCCAGGAATTCTATTCTTGTTTTTCATTGGATTTCAACCTGAGTTTTTTCTTTGGATTTCTCTTGATGGTAATCAACAGAATTTCTTAGCTCTAGCAATATCCTAGTAATAAGGAATTAAAATTTTTATTTTCACAAGTTTGTGTCCAGTTAATTTATGTGTCAAGGTCCTTATTGTGTCCAGCAAATTACTGTGTCCACATTCATTTTAGTTTACACTTGTTCAAATTTCAGTGGTTCTACATGCTGCGGTCATATCATGCTGCGCTCAGCGTAGCCCTTTATTACCATTTGTATGAAGTGGCCACAATATGTGATACAAACTGTTGCCCATTTGTCTGTCCTGTCTGTTTCCAAACAATAACTTGTGATCAAAATAAAATTATTTTTGTCTCACCTGAGGCTACAGTCGGTGAAAACCAAACTTAAGGGCAGCTATGGTTGTTTTCTAGCTCACCTGGTTATAAAGGCCAGGTGAGTTGTTGCCATCAATTGGCGTCCGTCGGTATCCGTCTGTCTGTCGTAAACTTTTTACAAAATCTTCTCTGAAACCACAAAGCCAGTTATTACCAAGCTTACCCTGAATCATCACCAGGGTATCTGGATTCAAAATTGTGTTCGATTAGTTGGAGGACCAAACAACATAGCTGCCGTTACTAAAAATAGCACATAGGGGTAAATTGCTTTTTTTGGCAAATAACTCAAAAACGGTTACAGATACAAAAAATCTGACATGGTATAAAAAGTGATCTCCATCACAAGATCTACCTGCCCTGCAATTTTGAAGACAGTCTGATAACCCGTTTTGGAATTATTGCCCCTTTTCAGCAAAACTTTCAAAACGTTGATATTTTTCATTTTTTCTTCAAAAAACTTTAACAGATAGATTGCAAAAATGTTAAGCATATCAAGATCTACGGACCTTGAAACTTTGATGAAAATCTTATAACCCATTTAGGAGTTATTGCCCCTATTGGTAAAATTTTCTTGATTTCATACATTTTGTCTTGTATTTCAATAAAAGGGTAAATTGCTTTTTTTGGCAAATAACTCATAAACAGTTACAGATATCAAAAATTTATAGGAATGAAAGTGATTTGCTTGACAAGATCTGTCTGCCCTGAAATGTTGAAGAAAATCTGATTACCCCTTTTGGAGTTGTTGCCCTTTTCCGCAAAATTTTCAAAATTTTAATTATTTCTATTTTTAAAAAAAAAAGACTATAACAGTTAGAGGTGAACTTTAAATTGCAAAAAATAGTTTTATAGAGTTTTATCTTTTGTCTGTTTACCATAGCCAGTAATGGTAGCTCATTGATATTTGGTATGCAGTTGCTTTAGCATCTGTACCGATTAGTTTCAGTGGCGTTTTATTTCTTTGCCCATACAGGCATGCTCCACTGACTCCTGCAATTCTAATGTTTAGTCTATCTTGCACCTGTTAACATCAACCTCTCATGGTAGCCAATTGATATAGGTATGGAGTTGCATTAACACCAGTAGAGATCAGTTTTAATGGCATTTTATGTCTATGCCCCCACACATCTTGAAATGTTGAATTGTTTATTATACCTCCGCTCCGAAGGAAGGGGGTATACTGTTTTACCTCTGTCCGTCCATCCGTCCGTCCGTCATTCCGTCCGTCCGTCTGTCCATCCGTCACACATATTTTCGTCACATTTTTCTCAGCAACTACACATGACTGCCACTTGATATTTGGTATGGTGCATCAGGATGGGGTCCTATACTGCGCCTCTCCTTTTCGGCCTTATGGGATCACCACTTCCTGTTTACCGACTTTGTGCATTTTTTACTTTTATTTTCCAAATTGTGACTTTTTCGTCGCATTTTTCTCAGCAACTACACATGACAGCCACTTAATATTTGGAATGGGGCATCAGTATCGGGTCCTATAATGCGCCTCCCCTTTTCGGCTATATTGTGTCACCACTTCCTGTTCACCGACTTTGTGCATTTTTTACTTTTATTTTCAAAATTGTGACTTTTTCGTCACATTTTTCTCAGCAACTACACATGACAGCCACTTGCTATTTGGAATGGGGCATCAGTATGGGGTCCTATACTGCAACTCCCCTTTTCGGCCATATCGGATCACCAGTTACTGTTTACCGACTTTGTGCATTTTTTACATTTATTTTCAAAATTGTGAATTTTTCGTCGCATTTTTCTCAGCAACTACACATGACAGCCACTTGATATTTGGAATGGGGCATCAGTATGGGGTCCTATACTGCGCCTCCCCTTTTTGGCTATATCGGATTACCACTTCCTGTTTACCGACTTTGTGCCTTTTTTACTTTCGTTTTCCAAATTGTGACTTTTTCGTCGCATTTTTCTAAGGAACTGCACACGACAGCTACTTCATATTTGGTATGGAGCTTCTTTGAAGGGTTCTATACTGCCTCTCCCTTTTTCAGCCATGTTGCTGTACTACTTACTGTTTTTATGACTTTATGATTTTTTTTACTTTCATTTTCCAAGGTGAACTTTTTTGTCACTTTTCTCGGCAACCAAACATCCAGCTGTGTAAATGCTTGTATTGTGTCCACGCTTGTAATGTGTCCACACCTGTATTGTGTCCACACACACTTAATTTTGCACTTACTTATTGATTCAGGGTTCAATGAGCGGGGGTATAACTGGCTGCCATTCGGCGACAGCTCTTGTTACTCTTCGTCCACTTGATATTTCATCTACAGTTGCCTCTTGAGGAGTACATACTGATTGAACATCCAAAAGGTGACTTTTACCCCATTAGTCATGCATTGGAGATCACATCAAGATTTTAGCAAGCAAGACTTAGATTTCGATTTCATCTCTGCTGCTGTATATTTATGTGTCAACAGTTCCTTTTGAAATAATTGAAACGTAATTAGTCCAACAGAAATGGTGCTGGACATTTACACACCATTCCCTATTTTATTTAAAACTTTTAACGTTTAGGGGAAATTTTCAGATTAATTAATCTGGAACTAGTGTATGATACAGAAAAGGGCATGGCTAGTGTTGCATTTGCTAACGATTCCCGAAGCAAAATTAGAGAAGAGGGAAAAAAATCTACAGCAATTCAGGTGCAACATAAATTAATTTAACATGACAAAAAAATAACCAATACATAAAAGTAAACAACGGCAGTAGAATACCGAAGGAACAAGGGAAGTGGTGATTACAAAAATTCGTAAAGGTTCCACGGAACCTATTTTCTCGCCCGCTCAGTACATTGTCAATAAAATTTGGCCTATGCTCAGATGAGATTGCTAGGTAGAATTACAAGAAATAACTTCGTCTTTGAGACTTTCATACAAAATTGGAACAAAATTTTTGTACAATGACCGTTTTCAATGAAATGTTTACAAAAAATATGGTTGCCAAGTAGAATTCCAAAAAATATCTGATCTTTTAGAATTTCATGAAATTTACCACAGCTGGAATCCAGGATTTTGGAAATTTCACTATTGAAAATGATCATTATAACTGTAAGGAATTGAAAAAGATATGGTTGCTAGGTAGAATTCCCAAAAATGACAGGTCTTTCAGAGTTTCAGGAAATTTACCAAAATAAGAATCAAAGATTTTTGCAATTTGACTTTTGAAAATGATCATTTTAACTGAAAGGAACTAAAAAAATATGATTGCTAGATAGAATTCCATAAAAAATAACAGGTCTTTGAGAGTTCCAGGAATGGAAACCGAAATTGGAATCAAAAACTTTTGCAATTTTATTATTAAATTCAAATTTATTAACAAGGCAATGTTGCTAAGAAGAATTTCTAAAAGTAGCTTGTCTTGAGGAGTTTCGGGAAATTTACCAAAGTTGGTGTTCATAATTATGCTTGCTACTAAAACACTGTTAAAATTTGTAATTGGATGCAAAAATTTCAAAAATTATTGGTCTTGACATTTTCAGGAAATTTTCCAAAGTTGGAACCGGAATCAAAATTCCAACAGCCTCTTACACATCTGCTCATTTTATGCAGAAATGTCAATTTAAATGTAATTCTATTAAGATTCAAAGACTCTATTCTACTTATTAACAACTAACATTGAATTTTTGTAGCAAAAAACCAAGTTCAAATTTGGAAAAAATTCAGAAAAACTACCCAATAAAATGCAATTTTTTCACCTTGAGGTAATTTTCTGACCATCATCTAACTTTTGACCACTTTTTGTGAAATTCCAGTAAGATTTAATAACTTCATTTGACTTTTAAAAAACTTTAACCACAGGGTTAAAAAAATTTCTTGCGCAAAAAACTAAGTCCAAATACGCAAAAAATACGGAAAAACTAAAAGAATTCTCGAAATTTTTCAGCTAGAGGTAATTTTCTGACCATATTCTTGCTTCTGTCCTAATTTCAAATGATTCCTTTAAGATTTGATGAAGATATTGATGTTTAGAAAACTTTAACGATAGGGTTAAAATAAATGTTGACGACCAAGCCGACGACACCGACGATGCCGACGGCTGAATTTTGGATCGCTATGTCTCGCTTTCGCGACTTTTGTCGCGGGCGAGACAAAGACATGGCAAAAAACTACAGCAGAAAAAAAACAGACAAAACAAGGACGTGAGAGAGCCACAAGGCACGGAAATATAAAGAGATTCATAGTGTGAACTCCCATGAAAACTGGGAGTGACAGGTGCTCCGGAAGGGTAAGCATGTCATGCACCGCTAGCGGCACTCGTCACACTATCGGTGAGTCATTCCAGGGTTGAGTCAAAACGGGTTATGTCAAATCTGTGAAGATGTGAAATCTAGATGAAAATGTCCGTTTTCATTTTGGACACGGATACGTTATATCTGTCAATGATATGGTGACTGCCATAGAATTTCTGAAGGGATGAAAGTAACAAAGGCTGAACAAATCCCTGACTAAGCAGCTTTTTTGGACAGTGTTTTTGCTCTTTTCAAAAAATCACTTTATACACATGCTCGACGGTAACGGATCAACTATGACATATACACTTCATAAGTTGGAGAGGTAGGTTTATTGCTGCTCAAAAAGGGAAAGTTCGCAATAGGGATGTTAAAGTCATCACGTTTGTCATATAGCTTAGATTTCAAAGGCCCATCTTCATCCATGTATATCAAAAGTACGAAGTTGAAGTAGGTGTATCAGTAGTCTTTAATTTCAGTCTCATTGGGAAAGAGCTGGTGTAAATATTCCTTGAATTTTGGATTTTGAAGATAAAGTACATCGTCTATGTAGCGGAAGCTGAAATTAAAGGATGCTTTTGTTTTTTCTGTGTTAGCCCTTGTAAAAACTTGGCCTCATACGAGAAAAGAAAGAGATCAGCTAAAAGTGGCGCGCAGTTAGTTATGTTTTGTCTTTCCCTACTACTAAATAAGTGTATCTACGTTCTTCGTTTTAAGTGCAGAAACATTGATGCATCAAACCAGAAATTACTGTTTTAATTTATTGTGTGGCAGCGTAGTATAAAGAGTAGAAAAATTAAAAGTTTGTATGCTATGGCAATGGGCGAGACTTCTAGAGGATAGCTGTTCAAGGAGATCTTTAGAATTTTTTAGAATCCACATCTGATTGACGCCGCTCTTGGAATAGACCTTATCACAGTAACTTTTCAGCAGTAACAATTGCAGCATTATAGCGATATGTCAAATCATTAGATTTGTACTAACAATTACAGCATTGTAGCGATATGTCAAATCAATGTTACAACCGTAAAACATCTGTAGTAACAATTGCAACATTGAAGCGATATGTTAAATCATTGTAACAACCGTAAAACATCTGAAGTAACAATTGCAACATTGTAGCGATATGTCAAATCAGTGGCGGATTTAGGGGGGCGGGGTGGGCCCCCCCCTTTAGGTTGGGAAATATTTAAAATTCCTAGGGGTTTTTGAAAAAATTGGGTTCCGCCCCCCCCCCAAACCCCCCCCCNCCCCCCCCCTTTTTGAAAAAATTATGGGTCGGGCCCCCTTTTAGCAGAAAGTCTGGATCCGCCACTGCAAATCATTGTTACAACCGTAAAACATCTGTAGTATCAATTGTAGCATTGAAGCGATATGTCAAATCATTGTTTCAATCGTAAAACATCAGCAGTAACAATTGCAACATTGTAGCGATATGTCAATCATTATTACAACCGTAAAACATCGGTAGTAACAATTGCAGCATTGTAGCGATGTCAAATCAATGTTACAACCATAAAACATCAGCAGTAACAATTGCAGCATTGTAGCGATATGTCAAATCATTGTTACAATCGTATAAGATCTGTAGTAACAATTGCAGCATTGTAGCGATATCTCGTCTCATTGTTGCAACCGTAAAACATCTGTAGTAACAATTGTAGCATTGTAGCGATATGTGCTACAATGTGTTAACCGTAAAACATCTGCAGTAACCATTGCAGAATTGTAGCGATATGTCAAATCATGGTAACAACCGGGAAACATCTGTAGTAAAAATTGCAGCATTGTAGCGATCTGTCTAATCATGGTAACAACCGGAAACTATCTTTAGTAACAATTGTAGCATTGAAGCGATATGTTTAACCTTTCTTACAACCGTATAACATCTGTAGTAACAATTGCAGCATTGTATCGATGTCAAATCAATGTTTCAACCGCAAAACATCAGCAGTTACATTTGCAGCATTGCATCGATCTGTCAAATCATTGTTACAACTGTAAAACATCACCAGTAACAGTTGCATCATTTTAGCGATATGTCAAATCATTGTTACAACTGTATAAAATCTTGAGTAACAATTGCAGGATTGAAGCGATGTCAAATCGATGTTATAACCGTAAAACATCAGCAGTAACAATAGTAGCATTATAGTGATATGTCAAATCATTGTTACAACCGTAAAACATCTGTAGTAACAATTGTAACATTGTAGCGATACACTGTTACAACCGTAAAACATCTGTAGTAATATTTGCAGCATTGTAGCGATATGTCAAATCATTGTTTCAACCGTAAAACAGCAGTAACAATTGCAACATTGTAGCGATATGTCAAATTATTGTTTCAACCGTATAACATCTGTAGTAACAATTTCAGCATTGTAGCAATATGTCGTCTCATTGTTACAACCGTAAAACATCTGTAGTAAAAATTGCAGCATTGTAGCGATGTCAAATCAATGTTTCAACCTTAAAACATCAGCAGTAACAATGGCAACATTGTAGCGATATGTCAAATCATTGTTACAACCATAAAACATCTGTAGTAACGATTGCAGCATTGCAGCGATCTGTCGAATCATTGTTACAACTGTAAAACATCACCAGTAACAATTGCATCACTGTAGCGATATGTCAAATCATGGTAACAACCGTAAAACCTCTGAAGCAGGGACTATGTAATATATAGTCCTTGTTTGAAGTGACAATTGCAACATTATATTGGTCAGTCAAATCATGGTAATTGCCGGAAAAAATATTCAGAGATCTACTCATCTGAAACTACATGGAAAATTGGAACCATACTTGCACACAGAGTTTTAAGATGGCTCCTCCTAAAACAGGTATTCAGAAGGTTCATACCTTTGACTGCCAACAGTGAACATATATAATCGGACCCTATGGAAACCACATCCACTTCTTCTTAGAAACTTCTAGTCCAAATATAGCCAATCTTAGACCTAATGATCCTTACTGGTCCCTTATAAAAGAGGTATCCAGCATTTCCGTACCTCATCAACGATTGCTACCAGGGAATGTAGTGAAACGTTAGACCTTATTGAAAATGTTATTTATACCTTTGCTCAAAGACGGAAAGTTCACTACTGGAAAGTCGAGATCAACGCGCTTGTAAAGTTTTGATTTCAGAGGTAAAGGGATATCAATATATAGGTATAAATGTAACCAAGGGGATAACAGGAAACACCTACATTGGCTGAAAATTACAGTCACATGCCACAATCTGCCAGGGAACTACACAGGAAAAACACAAACAAGACAATGGACAAACATAAACAACGATTGGAACTCGGGACAGCAGGACTTGGTACAGGCACTAGCAAAAGCAAGCGGTAGGGTTAAACCGGATTATGGGTACCCAAAATACCATTTATCTGTCCCGGTTCCTTATAGTATAATAAACATACGAATAAACCCCAATACAGGTTGACTACTAACTCAATGACCACAATCTTGAAAGGTGAGAAAATAAAAATACGTAATTTTGAAAGATGGGTCAAGGGGTGCTCGCCGCTAAACTGTCGGCTAGCTCAAGGAACCTAGTCTGCTGGTAAAACACTACGGAAGAAAAATCAAATTCAAGACTTCCCGAACGGTTTGGTCAAGAATCATTATATATTTCAATAGACATTGGCAGTATCAGTGAGAGGCCAGCATGTATGTAAATTTTCCGGTCACTAGATCTCAAAGCTAATATTACGGATGCAAGTAGAGTATCTTGTCGATATCCCCTATTATGTAAAGAATGTAGGTTACGTCCCAGTTTTTCTGGATCTTTAATCAGTTTTTTTTTGGCATTTTTAACAACACTTTCGTAAAAACCGAGTATTACAAATGCCCATAGTAATAAGCTGTTTGCGAGTAAAACCATGTTAAGATATTAAATGTTCATTTATATAATAAAACTTCTTAAAAGTTCAACAAGTTATGAAACCTGTAACCCTGTTGTAAAAATTTGGCTGCGATAGTAAGGTTATGTTCTTTGAAATCGTCAAGAGTAGAAGAAATGCGTGCAAATCGTACTGACTCGGAAATATGCACCCCGTAGGATGGAGTTAGAGGTATGTCGCCGTCAAGGAAAGGGAAATTGATAATAGTGAAATTAAATCATCCCTTTTATTACCTTTGACTACGTCATTGTTTTCTGTGTTCTCGTCTTTGCCCTGTCTTTGGACTTCGATTTTTGTGAACATCACCCCTTTGTTCCTTCGGTATTCTACTGCCGTTGTTTTATCATATATTTATGCCCCGCCTACGATAGTCCGTCCGTTCGTCCGTTTGTCCGTTCGTCCGTGCGTCCTAAGTTAGGTTTACCCTCAGGTTTAAGTTGTTTTGTACGAAAGATGTATGCTACTATCATGAAACTTTGTGTAAATACACATTAGGGTATAATTAAACAAAAATCATAATAAATATTTATCCATGCTACCAACTTCATGCTTCACTGGTCATAGAAAAAGGGGGATATTATGAGATTTACCTAAGGTTTAAGTTTCTTTTCTGTGATGGATGTATGCTTTTATATGAAACTTTATATAAATACACATTAGGATATAAATAAAGAAAAAAACATATCAAATATTTATTCATGCCACCAACTTCATGCATCACTGATTATGGAAAGAAGGGGGTAGTTCGAGGTTTATCCATAGGTTTAAGTTTCTTTTTATGTGAAGGGTGTATGCTATTATCATTTACCACCCATTAAATTAAATACCCATTAGGGTATGATTAAACAAAAATTATAATAAAAAACATGTCCATGTAACCAACTTCATGCTTTACTGATCATGAAATATTGCATTGTTCAAAATAGTTGCAAGGCGGGGCATTGTGTCCGTTAGACACATATTCTTGTTTAGTTTTTATTTTACCAGATTCAATAATGATAGTTAGATCCAAAAAAAAGACAATATTTGAGTCATTGTTAGCTTTATTTAATTTCAGATCTTGTGGGTAAATGATGTCTATATAATCTAAAAACTGGGGGATTGTCAATAGTAAGGATACCGTCAATATACCTGTTATTATCATTGAAAATAGAAATAAGTTTATCACTGTTAGGTATGGATCCGTTTTGAAGTATTTTCATGAAGTCTCGTTCGTAACAGAACAGAAATAGATCTGCAATGAGAGGTGCACAATTTATACCCATGGGAATACCTATGACCTTTTGATAAATAGTGTTGCCAAAACGAACAAAAATGTTGTCTAGCAAAAGAATGAGTGCATTTATCATATCATCACATGTCTAGGAACAATGATTTTTGTAGGTACTATCAGAGAAGAATCCTTGTTATTTTTTTTTTTTTGTTTTTGTTATCCCCGCACTTTCGAATGAAAGTTCGGGGATATTGTCGTTGGCCTCGTCCGTCCGTCTGTCCGTCTGTCCGTCCGTCCGTCACACATCCTTGCGACGCTAACTCCTCCTACATTTTTGGATTTAGGGTTTTAATTTTGTTATAGAACTGTTGCATATATGCTGCAGATGCGCAATAAGCTTTCGGATTTTTGATATTGGTCTTGGTGCAAACAAGAGGCCCCAAGATGTCCATTTTGACACATGTGGCATGCGACGCGAACTCCTCCTACATTTTTGGATTTAGGGTTTTAATTTTGTTGTAGAATTGTTGCATATGGTCTGTAGATGCGCAATAAGCTTTCTGATTTTGATATCTATCTTGATGCAAACAAGAGGCCCCAAGATGTCGATTTGACAAAGACCACAAAATGTGGATTGTGACACATATGGCATGCGACGCAAACTCATCCTACATTTTTGGATTTATGGATTTAATTTTGTTGCAGAATTGTTGCATATAGTCTGTAGATGC
>MJUU01037887.1:12332-29658 GCA_002080025.1 Modiolus philippinarum
AAATTTCCTGAAAGTGTCAAAGACCACTTATTTTTTGGAATTCTACCTAGCAACAATACCGTTAGGATTTGTTTCCATCAGGGCAATCATTTTCACCAATTGAATTTCAAAAATATTTGATTCCACTTTTGGTAAATTTCCTGAAAGTGTCAAAGACCACATATTTTTTTTGGAATTCTACCTAGCAACAATGCTGTTAGGGTTTGTTTCCATTAGGGCAATCATTTCCACCAATTGAATTTCAAAATTATTTGATTCCAATTTTGGTAAATTTCCTGAAAGTGTCAAAGACCACATATTTTTTGGAATTCTACATTTAAACCATAGTTAAAAAATTTGTTAGAATTAGAAGAAATATTTCACAAACTTGATTTCCAAAATATATGATTCCAAGTTTGGTAAAATTCCTGAAAGTCTCAAAGACTACTTATTTTTTGGAATTCTGCCTAACAACCATATATTCCTTAATTCCTTATGGTAAAAATAGTGACTGTCAATAGTTTAATTTCAAAAATGTTAAGAAAAATTATTCCCAGGGTCTATAGCTGTTTTCTGTGTCAAACAGGGGGTGCGGGGATCACTGTCGTTTCCGACAGTCCTTACTCTAGTTTTTTTTTGTTAGAACATGCAAACCAAAAAACTTAAAAGACCATTTTATGAGTTATCCTAATTTGGATTTAATCCAATCATAATAATAAGTCAAGGTAAAATGCCACTGTTGGTGTATACACTGCATACGTTAACTCTCTCAAATACTAGCAAATTACTGTTTCACACTGTAGTGACAAAAGAAACCATGCAATAACATAATTCTGGTAAAGACCGTAAAATGTCAGATGTGATTGAACATAGTTCTAGTATAGACAGTGAGACAGCAGTGACTGAACATAGTCACAATAGAGACAGTAAATTTTCTGTACTGACTGAACATAGTATAGACAGTGAAACGTCTGTAGTGACTGAACATAGTCTTAGTATAGACAGTAAATTTTCTGTAGTGACTGAACATAGTCCTACTATAGACAGAAAAACGTCTGCAATGACTGAACATAGTCACAGTATACACAGTAAAACATCTGCAGTGACACCAGAAACAGTGAATGAATCGACTCCTTTTAAAGACAGTAAAACGTCAGCAATTACACTAGAAACAGTGACTGAACAACCCTAGTATAAAAGGTAAACGTCTAGAGTGACAAAAGGAAAAGAAACTAAACAAAGTCCTGCTATAAACAGTAAAACGTCTGCAATGACCAAAGAAACAGTGGCTGAATCGATGGTCTTTGTATCGACAGTAAAACGTCGGTATTGCCATAAAAAACAGTGACAGAACATAATTCTGGAAGTGACAGTACCACGTCTGCAGTGACATTAGAAACAGCGATTTATAATAGTCTTGGTATGGACAGAAAAAATCTGCAATGACCTTAGAAACAGGGGCTAAACATACTGTCCTGGTAAAGACAGTGAAAGATCTTAAGTGATACTAGAAAAAGTGAATGAACATAGTCCTGGGTTTAGATAGTAAAACGTCTGCAGTTTCACCAGAAACAGTGGCTGAACAAAATAATCCTTGTAAAGACCGCACATTTTTCTTCTAAAAGGCATCAAGACATCGATAATGATAAAAGACTAAACAAACTTGTGTTCCTGGAAAGATAGTAAAATGTTTGTTGTGACAAAAGAAAAATATGACTGAACAGTCACTATTTGTATATACAGTAAAAAGTCTGCAATGATATTAGAAATAGTGACTGAACCAAATCCTTGCATAGACAGTTTAACGTATGTAGAAAATAAAAAAAAATGACTGAAAAATTCCTTTTATAAAACAGTAAAACATCGGTAGTGAGAAAAGACACAGTGACTGAATATATAGTCCTGGAATGGATAGCAAAACGTTAGTAGTGAAAAAAAAAACAAAAGGAGTGAATATAGCATCTCGCCCGTCCGTCCGTTCGTCCAATCTCGGGTTAAATTTTGCGTTAAGATTCATATCTGAGAAATTACATGTGGCTCATCAATCATCTTTGGTCAGTGGATGCGCCTTGGAGAGTAAAGCTGCTTCAGATCATAATTGGATCACATTCACCTACATTTTATGCTTCAGTGACTCAGATCAGAGTTAGCGTTAAGGTTCATATCTGAAAAACTACATGTGGCATATTAATCATCTTTGTTAAGTGGATGCGTCTTGGAGAGTGATGCTGCTTCAGATGATAAATGGATCACCTTGACTGACATTTTATACTTCAACGATTCATGTTACAGTTTGCATTAAGGTTCATATTTGAGGAACTACATGTTGCACTTCAATCATCTTCGGTCATTGGATGTGTCTTGAGGTTTGGTGCTGCTTCTAATGATAATTGGGTCACTTTAGTTTCACCTACATTTTATGCTTGAATGACTCATGTTAAAGTTTGCATAAAGGTTCATATCTGAGAAACTACATGTGGCATATCAATAATCCTTGGTCATGGGGAGGTGTCTTATATTTGTCAATATTTTATACCGAGCGATAGCGAGGTATAAAATGAAGACAAATATAAGGTCTGGCCATGTTCTAATTCACATAGAGCCCAATTGCAATAATCTATTTCGATTCTAATATATTTAACAATTAGTTTTAAACATTCGAAGCGGCTCTTAGAGAGCAATATTGGGTTTTTCACTAGAATTGAAATATGTCGGGAAAATGAATACATGTACAAACACACATAAATGAACATAGAGAAATCTATATTCGTTGTTTTATTAATACAAGTGGCCCATAAGCTTATGAATTAATACAAATAATCTGTCATAAAACATATAAAATACGGATATTTTAAAATGGAAGCGGGTATAAGTATGAGCTGGTTGTATTTCTTATTTATATTACTGCTTAGTTATTTTATTTTTGAAGCCAAAAAGGAAAAGAAAAGGAATAAAACTCATATTTAAAATTCTGTTAACATTAAAAATTAAAAATTTTATATTTAAATCGTAGAGCATGATATGCAACACAGATAAGATTTCATAACAACAACACCTTCGTTGCTAGGTTACGATTATGTCAATTTCAGTTTCAGTAACTGTTGTAAATTTCTATTATTTTCATTATTTGATGTGGATTTTTGGTGATTCATTATTTAAAACTTTATATACACAAAATAAAATGAATATTCCGAATGTCCTTNTGTAAAAAATATTTGCACTTTACTTAAATGATCTTGAAAATTTCTTTATACAAAATAACATTAACAGTCTAGAAAAGATTGAAGCTCTTTGTGTTGATAATCTTTATCTGTATATAAAACCTTTGTGCTGTTATATGCAGATGACACTATCATACTTGCTGAAACTCCCGAAAGCTTACAAAATGCTTTAGGTTGCTTTGAAAAGTATTGTATTCAGTGGAAGTTAAAGGTGAACCTAGATAAGACTAAAGTTTTAATATTTTGTAAAAGAAAACCGAGGCATGTTCAGTCATTTAAATTATTTGGGCATGATCTGGATATTATTGACTCCTATTCATATTTGGGTGTAACTTTTAACTACACTGGTACTTTCATAAAAGAAAAGAAGCATAGAGCAGAGCAAGCACAAAAGGCACTTTTTAGTTTATATAGAAAATTACGTAATATATCTCTGCCAGTAGATTTACAACTCCAGATTTTTGATACTCTTATTCTCCCTATTCTAACTTATGGATGTGAAGTGTGGGGGTACGAAAATGTGGAAGTGTTAGAGAAAATAAACCTACAATTTTATAGAAATATTCTTAAAGTAAGAACAAGCACACCTAATTTTATGTCATATGGTGAGATTGGAAGAGTTCCTATTGATGTTGTTATTAATGTTAGAATGGTTTCTTTTTGGAACAAACTTATTTCGTCTGAACATAAATTAAGTAGTATATTGTATAATATTATGTATAAATTGAATCAGAGAGAACATGTAAATTTAAATGGATAAACCATATCAAAAGTATTTTTGATAACACAGGCCTAAGTTATGTATGGAACCAACAAGTTCCAATTTCTTCTATTGATTTAAAGTTGACATTGAAACAAAAACTTACTGATCAATTTATACAAAAATGGTATAATCTTATTGCCATTTCATCTAGAGGGACTTTATACGGAAATTTTAAGACAGAATTTAAGTTAGAAAATTATCTACTGAAATTGTCTCCTAATGACTAAATTAAGGTGTAGTAACTTAAAAATACCTGTGGAAACAGGTAGATTGGTAAATATCCCAAGAGAAGAGAGAATTTGTCACTTGTGTCAAAATGGTATTGGATCTGAATACCACTATCTTTTTGAATGTACATTTCAAGACATACTAGATTTAAGAAAAAAACATATACCAGATTATTATGTTACATATCCAAATTTTCATAAAATTATTGGCTTGTTTTCGATTTGCAATGTAACTGTTTATAAAAAGTTGTCATTGTTTATCAGTAAACTTAGAACATATTTATAAAAATGTATTATCATGTATTTATGCCTGTTGTATTTATGCCTGTTAGTCATATCCATCATTATTATGTATTATATGTTATTGTATTGTATTCCTCTTGTTACACATGTAATTGTGTCTGAGAGTATAATAAAAGTTAATAAAAAGATGTATGTTATTGTTCAGTTTAAATTTTTGCTTTAACCCGTTTATTTGTGCAAATAAAGTTAATTCATGTAATCAAATGATGGCTCATCACAATTTTTTTCTGAGCCTGAAGAAGGGCTACAATGTATATAAAGGAAGATATTTATCCATGTACCATATTTCGCAGTTATAAAGTAAGACAGGTCTGATAAGAGTGTCAAATAGTTTACAAGAAAGATTTACAGGTAATTGTTCAATATTTGGAAATAATTTTCATAAGACTTTTTTGCTAGTGCTTGTATGCATTCTTTGAAATGACCTTTAAAATTAATAATATTTCCCAAGTAATAATATTCTTTTACTTCTGTAAGTGGTTCATTGTTAAAGAAAAAAGTTGGTGTGGGTGTATATATATTTTTTTTTTTGAAAAGTGAGGATTTTTTATTTTTTCACATTAACTGTAAGCTGCCAGTCATAACAATATTTTGTTAATCTATTTAAAGCATGCTGTTATGCTGCCTGAGAGTTTGAAAAAAATGTCAAGTCATCAGCAAAACTCAGACTGCATGGATATAGATGTACTACCAAGTTGTAGTGGGTCGCAAGATTCATTAAAAATGTTATGTATTTCATTAATATAACAATTAAATAGGAAGAACTTAAACCATCCCCTTGTTTTACCCCCAAGTCAACATTGAAGTATTTAGAGTGTCTGTTGCTAATTTTAATAGCATACTGACAAACGTCATAAATATCTTGTATAATGTTGAAGAACTTGCTTCCAATATTTAAGGTCTACCCGAGAACCTTCTCGGTAGACCTTATAGTATTTCTTCTGATTATTATTTTTTTCCGCCAACTTTTAAACTCTTCAGCCCAAAAGTGTACGCGACATGTCGAACTGAGCTTTCGCACAAAATACCGGGCAGACATAAACTTTTCGCAGTCGAGGGCCACATTCGGAATTTTGTTCCGTTACGGAGTTCTTCCCCTTTTCACTAAATACCTTGTGATCACTTAAACTCAGAAACCGTAAGAGATAGCTGATAACATGTAATGAGGAAAATGTTCAGTGTTACGTGACACAAGTTCGTTACATTCGGTCGAAAGGATGCGGGTGACTTGTTATTGAGTTATTTCCCCTTAAAGATTTTCACTTTTCGTAAAAAAATTTTTCTTGGAAACCGTAAGTCGTAGAGACCTGGGACCACCACCAATCAACTTAGAAGTACTATTGTACATTTTAATATGTCAAGGTCAAAGTCACCCATGACCTTGACCTTTGGCCTTGAACCTCTCAGTTGGTCTATCTCAAAAACTATGATAGATAGCTGATAACATGTAATTGAGAAAATGTGTATCTTATCAAGATCTACATTTCTTACATTGAGTCCAAAATTTTTGGACCAACCGTTATGGACCTAGGGTCCGAAAACTGTTTTTCGGGGTCCGAAATGGAGGTTTTTTGCTTATATCTCAGAAACGGTAAGAGATAGACAGAAACCTTAAAGGACAAAAATGTTCAGTTTAACATAATCTATAAAATGACACCAAGAAAAAAATTCCACCTCCTTAGCAACATAATGAAATCCTTAGCAACCATATATTTTTATAGTATATCTTGGAAACAGTAATAGATAGCTGATAACATGTAATTAATAAAATGTGTATCTTATCAAGATCTACATTTGATATACAATGTATTGGGTCCAAAATTATTGGACCAACCGTTATGCACCTAGGGTCCGAAAACTCTTTTCTGGGTCCGAAATTGAGGTTTCTTGCATATATCTCAACAACTATAATAGATAGCTGATAACATGTAATTGAGAAAATGTGTATCTTATCAAGATCTACATTTATTACATCGAGTCCAAAATTTTTGGACCAACCGCTATGGACCTAGGGTCCGTAAACTATTTTTCGGGGTCTGAAATAGAGGCTTTTTTGCTTATATCTCAGAAACAGTAAGAGATAGACAGAAACTTAAAAAGCAAAAATGAACTATAAAATGACATCAAGGAAAAAATTCCAAGTCCTTAGCAACATAATGAAATCCTTGGCAACCATATATTTTTATAGTATATCTTGGAAACTGTGATAGATAGTTGATAACTTGTAATAAATAAAATGTGTATTTTATCAAGATCTACATTTAATATATTGGGTCAAAAATTACTGGACCAAGCGTTATGGACTTAGGATACGAAAACTGTTTTCCGGGTCCAAAATTGAGGTTTCTTGCTTATATCTCAAAAACTGTAAGAGATAGAAAAAAACTTTGAATTGCGAAAATGTTCGGCTTTATATTACCTACAATATCACATTAAAATCAAAGTTCAAAGTCCTTAGCAACACAATGAAATCCTTAGCAACCATAGATTTTTTTCGAAAGAGACCGAAAGAGATGGCTAATGACATGTTATGGGGAAAATGTTCAGTTTTACAAAATACAACTTTGTTAACGATTTAAATTTTTTTGTTCAATGATTTAACTCGTAAACTGTAAGAGATGGCTGAATACATGTAATGAAGGAAATTTTTCTTGTTTCATCAAGCCAAAACACTTATTACGAGACTTTGCTAAAAATTTTCTTCGGGTAGATGACTTATATTATTTTTCATTAATTTATACTGAAAGCCTTTATACCAAACAGTGTCAAATGCTTTTCTGAAATCTATAAATCAACTAAATATTTTACTTTTTAACAGGTATTTAGTGACGAGTGTTTTTAGAACAAAAACACTGTCAGAAGTTCTATGATTTGTTCTAAAACTAAATTGATTATTTTCAAACAAGTCATCATAAAGTGTTGTCAATCTGCTATTTATAGCAGGGCTAAATAATTTTACAAATTTGCAAGGAAATACCCCGATGATTATTTAAATCGTTAGTATTTCCAGATTTATGAATTGGAACAATAAATGCTTATCTCCACCACTCAGAAGGAAAATTTATATAACAACACATAATACGTGCTCCTGTGAATGTTTGAATTTATCAGATAAAACACACCTAAATCTATATATAAAGTGCAAAAAAAACAAAAAAAAAAACAATACCCAAAATTTTTGGCACTCCCCTTTCACCGAAATATAGGAAGTTTACAACCGAGGTAGAAGCACGTGATATAAAAGCTGATGTCATAATTTAAAACCATTAAAACGTTTTAGAATTAAAAAGATTCAGCATTATACAGAAGCCAGTCAACATCTTCTTTACATAGGTTAATGCCAATAAAATGTGATTGCTTTTGGTGCCACAGCGTACAAAAATGCACATTATACATCTTGAATTTACATAAAACTGGTATACATGTATTTGTAGATTATTCGACCAACTTCAGCGAGACAAGAAGAATGCATGGCTTAGAATCAGATTGATGTATCTGACCGGACTGACATGTCTTCATATAGTGAGCGTGCACATCAATATAATTAAAATTCATACATCTTTCTATGGATTTGGTCGGTTACGAGTATACTTCTAGTCACATGAAGCGCCAGCACTATAGCGCGCTTCATTCAAAATGTGCTACGATCTACTGTTTTACACCCCACAAGACTACAAAAATAGCATTAAATTCGTAAATGTTTGATCTGATAAAACAGAAACCATATCACATTACATTTTGGTACATTTATTAGGGGGGTGGCAGGCCTAGTGTACGGGAGATAACTCTTATCTAATTTGCAGTAAAATTCTTATATTGATCTTATATACCGGTATTTAATAAATCAAAATGCAGTGTTGACTATTGTTGTGTTAGGGGGTGATTTATCATGATGTCTATTTAGCAACAATTATTAAACACGTAATATTCACACACAAAAAATCACTGAAATGTTGACATATACTACATATTTCATAAAAAAAACATACACATGTACTGTTTCAAAAAAAAAGACGTGTTCAAATGAGGTCACCTCACTGATTCGAAAAATAAATGTAAAATTTAAAAAACAAGTTATGTTTTCATTTTTTATATACAATAATGTATTCGAGGAAAAATCATGTATTGGCCGTAAGGAAATTAACAATAATTACACATTGGTAACAGAGGACAACAATGATAAATTTGATACACATTATGTGTAATGGCTGTAGGGACATTGGCCTGACTCACGACTTCGACAACATTCTTCATTGCTGCACTTTAGGTCACTTCTGTCAAATCAAAGACGGTTGTTTGTGGGCAAATAAAGGGGTTTTCTTACTATTTTGAACGTATGAGGATGAAATAAAATAATTTATCCCTTAAGATGACCTCTTTCTATAGGGTTAAGGATAAGCATAAGATTTAGTTTATGAAACGTAAAAGACGTCTGGTTCACGTCGGATTATAAGAAATTAAAATGAAGGTAAGAATAGGATAACAAATTCAAATTTGTATTATAACAAAAATGCTACGGAAAAAAAATAAAGTTTAATTAGTAGATAAAATAGAGAAATGTGATATGAAATGGTTTTAACTGTGTTCATTTCAAATTTGGTCAGCATTAAGATACATTAGGAAAGAGTTACCTAATTTTTTGGTTCTTAGGTAAAAATTGCACATTAAGTCCTCAAAATTAAATTTCCGTGTCACCCACTTGCGGGACCATCAGGGTTCCAGGAGCCTGAACCCTCTTTTCTAAAACAAAATTAATCTCTGCGGAGTTTAGACAAAAAATGACAAAACTGTAATGACTTACACAAGAAAGTTTAAGGTAGTAGACCTAGGTTAAGGGAGATAACTCTTTAAATCAGTAAGACGTATGAAACCAGCAGTTTCATTGATGCTATTTAAGCATTTATGTGAAAAAGAATAAAAATCATCTATGTTACTTAGAAGCTTAGAATATACTTATGTAAATGGTCCAAGCAAACATACACATGATTTTTAAGAGTTATGTCCCTTAATCTAGGTCTACCTCCTTAAATCTTTGTTCAGATCAAAATCTAAAGCAGAAACTATGTTTGCTATGGGTAACCCCAACCATTAACTGAATCAAATTTTGAAATAGAAGGTGCACATAAAAAAATTTACATTACATGAATGTCACAAATACTGTGTCAAAGTTTCATGAAAATATATTCAATGATTAAGTAGGAGTAGCGGATAAGAGACGAATACCCACTTTTAATGTAATAATGTAATGGCTAATACTATTGTCTTGCTATGGGAAACCCACAAAATCAAGAAATTCAAGTGTAGAAATAAGAGATGCAAATTTATATATTATGTCACAAAGAGATTATGCTTAAGTTTCATGAAAACCCATTCATTGGTTCAGGAGTAATAGGGGATAAAAGATGTGTACTCTCAGTTATAACTGAACTGAACTGAAGGACGAATGGATGGTTGGGGACTGATAGACAACCCTTTCACTATATACACCCCAACTTTCCAAGCGGGAGCATAAAAAAACATTACTCAAAGGACCAGGAATTTCAATTAAACTATTCAATATTTGAGCAATTTCGGGTTATTCTTTGCATTGTTTCATTTCATATCTTATTACGTTTCTGTAGATGGTCTTCTCTAATGTGTTGATAAATCGGAAACACCAATTGAGAAAAGAAGTCGATTTCACCTCAAATAACTTTACTTGCATTACATAGAACTGGCATTTTTCCAAATATCAACTTAAAAAGATATTAGTTCAGACGGAAAATTGCGAATTTCAGTCACTGAATATTTTGAGTCATCCAATCAAAATTCATAGGGCAAATAAAAAAAAGTATTAAAATGTGATATAGCGAAGGCAATAGGGAAGTAAATAACAGAATACCAAAGTTACCGTCAATTTATTTTCTGCATATGCGCATTTCGACAACTTATGTCTCATCAATGCAATGATATTACAACAGTCATCGGTAATCAATGTATGAACATGTTACACTTTTAAAAGTGAATAAACATCCTGTACTGTACAGGTGTGTTAATTGGAACTAGATTAGTTTACTTGCACATAGAAATAAGTTCTCGAAATGACAAAATGCTCAACATCTAGCAATGAATTCAAATCGAACCGATGATAGGGGTCATCTTAAACTAATTATGAGCAAAGTTCATTGTTGAAGGCCTAGTGGTGACTTCAAGGTGAAGAACAACAATGGAAGCGTTGTTCCATTGCTTTGTTTTACCATATATTTGTAAAGACTTTGTCTCGTGTGCATTTACTCAATATCCCTTCATTGCATATTCTAAAGTAATTCAAACACGATGATTCGAAAGGGTTTTATTATTTTTACTACTGTTTTGCAGGCTTGTCGGTTTTATTTATATATACAGAAATTGTCATTTTTCTAATTTTTATACAGCTTCTATTCCTGGCCTTCGTAGTTTCGTGTGTGACACAGATCTTCGTCTCAGCTGATCCAGAAAGTAAGTATTCAGTCAGTTACTAAATTGATGTTGAATCTGCTTGTTCTTTGAAATTTGACGATTTTGAGCAAAACTATTTATACGTCATTATAAAGTGTACTTACTTATTTTGAGTTTAAAGTATTTGAAAATTTGGCGGGAAACCAAGTCTGAAATTCATGATGATATTTCATCGAACATTTTAATTGACAGTATAGTATTTTGTGAAAAGTAAATTAAGGTGCATATATAACCTAATGTTTAGGGAAAATATGTAGGTCACTGTGCATAAACATTCAAATGCGTTATGGTGGCTTTAATAAGGGTTTTTCAAAGACAAGAAAAGAAACATCACATCTCTTTTTCTGAGTGCTCACTCATCACTTGTATAAGTGACGAATCCACAATGTAAGAAATAACAAAGTATATATATAAAAATGTGTGATTATTATAATATTTATTATGTTACTCTTATCATCAACATCTTTGTGGGTATCGTTGTTAAATCTGTCAGACAAAAGTCTTACAAAAGTATAAATACACATTTGTACAAGATAAAGAAAATTTAACATACAACAAAAAGAAAAATGAACTAAACATTATAAAGAATGCATGACGGCAAAGCACAACATACAAGAAGGAAAGCACTACACTAAGTGCTAAATCTATTTTACCTACGATTCGTAGAGGCACGAAACTCTTAGGCCGTAAATTAATTCTGTGTTCAACGTCAACAGTCCTCTTATGCGTTTTTCTCGAAAATAAAACAGACAAAAATGTTGTAATGTCCACAACTTTTTGAATTTGGGTCACTATCTATACCAAAGATAATTAAAAGGCCATAAATAAGAAGGCTTTTAACAAAGAAAGCTTTGACGGAGGATTGAAATACCAAACACACCACCAAACATAACAAAGAAAAATACACGCCATAAAAATACACTAAACATAATTTTAATAAAGAAAGCAAATGGCACAGAAAGCACCAATCATAATGATAGAGAAAGCAATGAAACATAATAAAAAAATGTATCCCTGAGAAAACAACAAACATAATAAAGATATCACAAGACAGAGAAGGCGTTAAAAATGTGCATGAGACAACCAAATGGCGGAAAAAGTACAAAATATTATACAGATAACACTAACATAATAATAAAGTCACCCAAATTAAAATAGCAACGGTAATGTACGTGGCATTAGCTGATCGCTAAATTGTACAGCGTATGTACAAAATAACTGGATTTGCAATTGTGTTCAATAGCCATTGTCATCAAAGACAACCAATTCGACCATTCCATCCCATCCGTAGCCACAGATAGGAAAATTAAAGGATATGGAGTGAATGTACATGTGACAAAAACGCACACGATACATAGAAAACTCCAGTTTATCAAGGACAGGTATTTTATTCCTATCTACTTCTTGATGTCACCTGAGGGTCTTCAAGCAGAGGTGAAACATATTCACCCCCTCAAGCGAGATCAAGAAGATCAGAATCTACCTTGTTGAAATCTTTTTAGCGGTCATCTTTCAGATGGTGGTCATTTTTTAAATTTTTTTAATCACTAATTCCTTCCTCACATTTTCTGAACATTTATACAAAATACGAACAAAATCTACAATGCAGTTCGAATCCTCAATTTTTACACGTACATGTAAAATAGCGACCATTCTAAAAATTTTAAAAACACAGCATTATGACTTCATATTGTGGTTCAACTTTTGCAAAAAATGAAATCGTTTATTTTAGCCATTTAAGCAATAACAGTACATTATTTTTATATTCGAAGGTGTCAATCGTAGATTTGACGGTCAAATGCAGTAGCGAAGCCTGTAAACGGATATTTTGGCCGTCAAATCAAGATTGATGCCCTCGATTCAAATATTGTACTGTATTGCGATTCTAATGCAATTAATCAATTTCATGTTCTATTTTTGACTTGTTTATTTGTAACCAAATTAGGAATCAGATTAAACAGGGAACCTACTTTGTCCCAGGTGTGTAGATGGGGGAATCGACGGTCAGTTTTGACCAATCCTAACCTCCGTTATATAAATGTTGCATTAGAATTCAGGTTAATCGCTCTTATGCAAAATTAAATTGGAAGCAGAATAAGAATGAAAGAGGACGGATAAGAATAATCAGAAGAAACTTAGAATTACAACATGTCACCGACTTCCTCGGGAGTTACATAATAAAAGGCATCACGAAACATTATGATCAAATTGCATAAAATTGATATACATGTACGGCGAGGCAATCAAAATTATAACTAATATGAATAAAAAAGCAACGCCATATGATAAAATACAAACAAACACAATACAATACAAGAAAAATTATTATTCCGGTGTTCATGTTTACTCTTTTGTTTTCGTGTTTTAATGGATTATTAATGGAAGATTTTTTTATTTGAATTTATCTATTTTAACAGGATGCACTTTACCAAAGAAAGAAGGGCCGTGTCGAGCCAGTATTCCCAACTACTTTTACAATATAAAAACTGGACAGTGTGAAAAATTTATGTATGGCGGATGTGGCGGCAATGACAACAGATTTATGTCAATGGATGATTGCGTACAAAGTTGTTCGTGTCAAGTAAAACCAGACGCTGGGCCTTGTAAAGGAAACATGCAAAGGTGGTATTACAATCCAGCCCGTGGATGTTGTGAAAAATTTTCTTATGGCGGTTGCCAAGGAAACGGAAATAATTTCCAAACGTATGATGAATGTAATAAAATGTGTTCTGGATCATTCACGATCAGCTTAAAGCCAGCAGGACTTAATTGGGGGAGCATGAAAATAACGTCGATTTCTGGGGACAGAAGCATGGGTGGAACTTTCGGCAAAAAGTTTGGCGGGAGTAGGACAGTTTGGTTACACAGTGAATCTGCTCCGGTGTTAGGAAAAGGAATACTCGAAGCAATGTCTAAATCGGGATCAATGCAGCTGCCAGGATCTCAAAGTAGCATGAGGATTCTTGGGAAAGAGGTCACAGGACCTGGACTTGTAAAAGATGAAAAGATGAGAAAATCATGGTCATCGGGTCCAATTACAACAGGTGTACGGAAATCAATGACAATTTCAGGTGGTCCTGTTTTGACCGGAGGTAGTATGGCGAGCATGTCATCACAATCAGGACCATTAATGGGACAGGGAGGATTTTCAATGAGTTCTGTAAGCGGAAAGTCACTTAACAGCATAAACCCGGGAGGAATGGCTGTTTCAAGTCAGGGAGGTTTGTTGAGCGGAGGTATGGGAGGTGCAGGTGGTTCGGGAGGAGGTGGAGGATTTTCTAGAAGCAAAATGGGAGGTGCAGGTGGTTCCGGGGGAAGTAGGGGATTCTCTATAAGTAAGAAAGGCGGTCTAGGTGGATTGACTGGAGGTTTCGTTGGCGGAGGTCTAGGCGGAGGTGGTATTGGAGGTACAGGAAATATGAACTCTCTCGCACAGCAACTAAGAGGAAGAATAGCAGTTTGAAGTAAAAGTTTTTTAAGAACTGGTTAAGCCTTCAACCGTTGAAGATGAATTGTCCCATTGCATCTTAAATTATATGTTGTGTATTTGAACTAAAAAATCATCTGTAGTTTTTTCCACTGTTAGATTCTGATTAAACTGAAAATTTTTATGCAGTTTATTCCTGACAATTAAGTAATTCAAACAGAAATAAATTAAGCTTGATTCTACGCACAGTTGTATGACGATTTCAATATATTTAATGTCGAGGAGACAATTCGAGATAATATTGAAGGCGGAAACGATCTCCTAAAATACTAGTAAGAAGGATAACTGGATTCCTGATCTATTGAAATCAACATGAACTACCATATAAAACAAACTATTTATGAAATTGAAGTGTACTAATAATTTGTCCTAAATGACAATTATTTAACTTAATTTTATTTGACGAAAAATAATCAACCTGAAGCGCTAAATATGATTTAATTTGAATCACCCTTAGCTCAACAAAGATCATTAATAAATGATTCCCTCTCAAGGTATTGGTGTATTATTTTTTTTCGTATAATAATACATTTGTTTGCGGATTGAACACGACTCAAAAGTCCCGTATTTAATTTCAAGCGTCTACATAAATATATTCTCAGTTGAGAACATTAATACTGTTACCTACATTTAAATCTAATCACGAAAATGACCCAATTTAGCTCTCATCGCATCGATAGTTATCGTTCGATAATGATAAGAGCTTAAAACATTCTGTAGTTAGTACCAAGCGTACGGTAACATCCTTGAATTCTATCAGTCCAAAAAGTTGATCCCTCGCAATGAAAAAAATGAAAAAAGTACTGTGACAAACTATACGATATCAGTTTACAATATAAACATATATTCGTGAAATAAAAGTGCATGTACATGCATTGTACATGGATTTCCCCGTATCAATTTAATATGTTCATTGTACATTTAAGACAAACAAAAACAAAAACATATATAATACAATTGTGAAAATTAATTACACTAAAAGAACAAAAATATCAAATTTGTCTTCAATTTGTAATATTTGTGCAATCTAATGACACTTTCTATAATTAGATGTTTAAATCATGAAGACTATTAATTAGAACTGTCTGAGAAATGCCGGAAACCTTTTGTGTAACTTTACCACGCCTGCGATTCGTATATAATGTACTGTTGTAATTTACAACTTCTTCAGGGCACAGTGATGTACATCCTTTCTCGATTTAATAAATGCGAAAATTAACAAAATCTTATAATTTTTTTTTATAACTGGTGCCTCATGCAACCTTCACGAGATTATAACAAAACGAAGTGTTGCACAGTAGACATAGAGTGATATAAAAATAAAGGTAAAAATATGTCAGAAAATAAAAATGAAATCAACAAAGCTCAAATGGTTTAAAAAATTAAAAAACGGAGGGGCCAAACGTATTGATCACTTGGATCTTAATCGGGAACAGACTGGGACAAGAAAGGAAGAAGATGTGTCCAGCACAGCTGACAAAAACGAAAACTATACTCAGTAGATTTTATATGTAACTAAATTTAGAACACGTCATTAAAAACGCTGATCTTGAACTTCATCGATAAATGTGGCAGTATATACAGAAGAAATTCTCGAACTTAGTGAATTAATACAACCGTAAAATACATATATACATGTAGAAAGTGTTGTTCTATTTGCTTAACCTTACCATAAATTCATAGAAATTTTGTCCCATGTACATTAACACCATATCCCTTTATTTGTTTATGTAGGAACAGAAGGATGAAAAGTTTTATGGATTTTGTACCAATGTCTGTCTGTATAACTACGATTAGATAATGGACGTTCCCATGAGGTAACGTAGTGGACTGAGGGTTACGTTATCGTACCTACATGTACATTACGGTGACTTTGCATGTCAAGTTCACTATGATGTGCATGTATACGTCGAGTCGAAAATGATTATTGACTGGACAATCGTCCTGTTTCTTAAGGGACGTAAGTGCTAAACAAAACAATCACCAAGGTGTTGACAATTTTCTCCGGCGTACACCATTGAATAACATTTTCATTTGATTGCTTCGACAAATTACTGCTAATTTAAGGCTATATATTCAGTAATGCATGTTAACCTGTTGTCAATCCAGAAGTTATTTTTTTTGGGCCCTTGACATCGTTAGTTTTCTATGTAAATGGACAAGTGGAACATCTTGACTGGTTGCATCTTATGATACCAGAATAATCACGGATTTTGTTCTTGTTGTGACCATGCACTTTGATACTATTCCTGACGAGATGTTGAACTGTGTTTTTCTTAATGTCCTGCAAAAATGCAATTTCGAAGTATAAAATATTTTTCTGAACAGTTTTATCAGTTCTCAATTGTTCGCAGGGGAATAGTAATTTAGTTAAGAATTCGCCGTTTCAGAAACTAAAGGATTGTTGGTAGAGCGTACACCAAAATATTTTGATTGGTCAAGAACCTAAATAACATAACGTCATTGGTTGAAAATCGATTGTTCGTACACCAAAATTTCAAAGACAATCTCTGGTACCCACAATTCCTCAGTTTCTGAAACGGCAAATTGTCATATGGGAAAAATTAAAAATGCATTTCAATTTCATAAACAGTTTGTCTTTTATGTGGTATATGTTTATTTCAATAGGTTTAGAAATCCAGTTTTCCCTCTTACTGGTATCTGAGGCGAACGTTTCCGACTTCAGTTACAAGAGAGTTCCCATCTCGAAAGTCCCGTATTGCCTGACACTTATTTATAATGTTATATATCGTGCAATACTGTGACGGGTTACGACATGAGTTACAATAGTATAGAAACAGAAAGCCGAGTGCGTAATTCTTAATTGTCAGCATAAAGCCTCTACCAATCCAAGACCCTTACAGAGCCC